>JAZHYW010070297.1:0-91011 GCA_037355805.1 Ixodes ricinus
CACCAGCGAATCTAGATCGGCTCACCAAGAACGGAGGGGTCAAGGAGAAATTGCGCATTTCACGGACCAAGATGGCGACCACACGGGGAGCTTGGCATTACTTTTGCAGGATCCAGTGTACCGCACTGGCTAAATTGCTCATCTACAGCGGGACTCGTCGCCCCTGTGAGGCAGACCAAGTTCTAGGCTGTATAAACATACACACAACCCAATTTTTTTTACTTTAGTGTGCGCGATCCCACTCGGTTACCGATCCCCAAAGAGCTGTTAGTCAGCGCTGCGTAAGTTTGTCTTTATTTTGTGTGCGTGGAGGTGAGTAATTGTTTTGCGTGTGCGCTGTTCGTCCAGTACAGCACAACGTCATTCATAGCCTTTGCGGTGAAAAGGAAAGCCGATGAAACCGGGTCTCTTTGCGGTATTGATGCTAGGGATGGCACTGCGCTTTTCGATTCGAACCACCCCTAAGGGTATCTCAATAGGGCGTATTCACTGGCCGCCATATTTGAGGTCACTGTTTAGAGCGCATGCTCAGAACGAGCTCACAGTAATAGGCTGCCAAGACCGGCAATCTTGATGGTGCGGGGTGCACGTTGCAAAATAACTGTGGAAGCTAGCCATCAGCACGTGCTCATCATTAGCGCAAACAGACATGGCCGCCAGTGAATACACCCTATAGCAGTTTGCTATTCGATTCGCACACCCCTACTGATTCCACAATAGCGGGCGTCAAATCTCCGTTGCTCGTCGCGGCCGCGATAGTGTTAAAGCCCCTTTATACGGAAAAGTAGCGCCATCCTTTGAACAATGCCACGTGCTATCTTGGACCGATGCAGGCGGCGCTACAGTCGACCGCGAGTGTAAAAAAGCAAAATATGAAGATAATAGGTGCGCGCGTCAAAGGAGGAGGGAGTAGAAATACCTGTCCTGTCGGATTGCAGTGCATGCTATGAGCTTATGCCGCTGATCAAATAACGCCGACTCTGCAACGTCACGGCTTTGATCGTCTTTCTTTGAGCCCGTCCTTCGAGGCTGGTAGACCGTGACTTTGCGCTTTTAGCATTTGTGTATGTATTTGCGAGTGTCTTTCAGCCTTTGACTGCGCTCTGACTCAAGTATAGGAAGGATGTCTGCTATCTTGGCCCGATCCAGTTGGCACTACACTCGAGGCGCGCGTGTAAAAAAAGCAAAACAAAGATAAAAGGTGTGCTCGTCAGAGGAGGAGGGAGAAGATGGCGCTACGTTTCTTATTCAGGGGCGTTAGATATTGTCAGTTAGCAGCGCCCCTCGCGGTCTTTTCGGTGAAGGGGAGGAGGTAAGAGAGAGAGGGCATGGCATGACGCCCGCCGCTCTTATGGCAGGCATCTTAGTACAGGAGGCGTTGGCTTGACGCTTCTTGCAAGACATACGGAAAAGAATTAAGGTGCTTTAGGTATGTCTAGAATTCCTGTATAGACTCCCAATAGGAGCCAGAGTTGCGCGTTTGTTTTTAACGTGCCGTCGCGCCGCAACTCGCCGACATCAGCGATTTTCCAACCCGCCCCTTCACCCTTTCCCTCCCCCAGTTTGTCTGAGGGCATCCCCTGAAAAAAACCTTAAGCTAAGAATAAAAACATATTTGTTTTGCCCGAAACCGTGGTTTCCTTGAGAGCACTAGATCAGAAGTGCTTTTTCTATGGAGCTCACGTCACAGTGGCAACAGAACTCGAGCCGTTTTTCGGCGCCTCTTCCGCTCTGGTGAACTCTGGCTTCTCCTCCCACCGGCGTGAAAGAGTAGAGAAAGCTTTGCTTCGAGATTATATATTTGTTATTGACATTCATTGCGGTATCCCAGTATTGATACCGTGAATGATACTTTCTGACGTTGCTCTTTCATATGCTTTGCGCTTTCTTAAAAAAAAACGAATTCTTAATTAAATGTTGTGCCGGCCACCACGCATGTGTCTCTGTCCATAGGCAGAAGAAAGAAAACAGTAGAAAACAAGTTATTTAACAAGAGAAAATAAATTTCCCCCTTAAACACCCCCCCCCCCCCCGCCAGTCACAAACCCTAATTTTAATTCCTGGAGAAATCCCCGAGGTGGTTGCATGGGGACAAAGAATTACGTAGTGTCCCTGCCTAATGGCAGAAAAATCCGTGTCGCTTCGTTTACAAAAGTCTAATTTCGCTCGCACAAACTGACTGCAGAGGCATTAACTTCGCCCTTTATACTTTAGGAGCGGCAGGTAAAGTCACGGCCAGGGATGTTAAATATGAGCCAAAATCAAGAAAAAATCATGCACGAGTTTTCTGCTGTAGTCGAAAATAACACACGCTATCAATAAAGTAGTATCTGACCGGTCGAGCGTCCAAATCGGCATGTCGAACAGCCATCCTGGACTTCCACATACTGTGGAGACTCAGCACCATAAACTTGTCGTGGGGCACGCCCTCCTCGTTATATCTCTCGTGAGAAAACGTATACAGAGAGCTGTTATCGGCAAACATATTTTTTAAACATGCTGTAGAATATCCTAATGAAATACTGCGTCCCAGCAGTCTAGAAACATGTGTTTTATAGTTCCTGGCTTTTTACATAAGAGGCAATCAATTGACCAGGGCACAAAAATGGCTTTCTTGCAGCCAGGTTTTCACAGGAGTGTATCACTTTGGAGTTAAAAAAGAATGATTTGACAGAAGGTCGTACCGGCATCTTCTTGTCTCTTTTTGAAACATCTTTTTCCGTGTCTACAGCAAACAGAGTTATATAAGGGTACGGGAAACACTACATCTGTTTAGTCTTTATATACACGCCTCCTTGGAACCTCACTTAGGTATTCAATGAAGAATCGCACCTTTAAAAACCAGAAGGCTTCCACCACTTCATACAGAAAACCACGAACTCTCGAAAATTTTGCAACAGCAGAAGAGACAAAAAAAAATCAGACAGTGCGCCTCGCAGTTCATTTTGAAGTACACTTCGCACAAAGGGTCCTCCTGATCCTCAGAAAAAAAATCTGGATACCACGCGACTGAGAAACAAGTAGGGTAAACCAAGTCCGCCACTTTGGACGGCAAGGAACAAATTTGTACGGCTAACGCGTTCCCATCCCGAGTTCCATACAAAGACTGCAAACACTCCATGCAGCTTCTGTATGCTGGCCCTCGACATCCACATCACCTAGAGGATGTACCAAATTGTTGTGATAATAAACATAATACAAACTGTTGAACGGCCAAACGTGACGGGTTCCACCGCATTTTTAAAGTTCAATGTTGCATCGTATGAAAGATTAATCAATGTTCACACGTTACCACAAAAATGTCCATCAAATCTGAAGAGGAAACCTAGGTTCATTACAGATTAGAACATTTTAAGATTGTAACCAAAGGTGTAATAAAATAAAAGCTGCTCAAGTTTTATATATAGTATGCCATATGGAAAATTTGATATAATTTTCTATTGAAAAAAACATTCAGTATTTTAATACAGCAAGATGGCTCTTTGGGTCAGTTTGTTCATGATACTAAAAGGCATACAAAAAGCCGAAGTTAGCAAGGAGAAAGATAAAGTAAGACAAACACGAAGCGCCTCGCAACTGTAGTTTATTCGGAAAGAACATGCACTATATAGGCCCCACCGGCCAGTCTCGTAATCGTGACATGGGTGGAAATCATCTTTGATAAATTCAAACTTTATATTTTACAGAGCGATTGTTGCCTCCCTAATAATGCATTTATTTTTATCCCGAATTCAGAATTCCTCCTGCAGTTCTTTAATTTTTGTTTTGTCGTTATGTCTAGGAATAATCTTAAGGCGGCGGTTCCACGGTCCCAACCATAATACCGGTGGCAGATGTGCTAACGCTCCTGTTTGCCGTGCAAAAGTCGCGTCTGTGCGCGTACCATGTATTTCGTAGTTCTTGGAACTAAATTGCGATTGCATCATTGTTTTTTTAGTGTAGAATGTGATAAGCGATTTGAAAACTTAAGGCATAATAGGAAAAGAAAAAGTGCAAAATTGTATATCTTTAAAGTAATAACTCAATGCATTCCAAGTTTCTAGACTTGTAATGCATCCAAGACGCGTTCTTATTTATGCATTGCATATTTAAAGAACTCCTCTGGTTCGGTATATGCGTGTTTGTTTCTTAATTACCACTCTCGCAGTTTTTATTATTTATTTAAAAATATCCTTTTTTTGGAATTTGGAAGTCTCGTAACTTAGTTTCACATGATTAGGCAGCAACGACATTTAAGGGCATGCTCCTGGTAAACATGATAACTTAGCCTAAACATTTTAGAAGTGCAACGCCAGCAGTTTTTGTAACCAAAACTTGATCTTGATAACAATTTCAAAGAATTTCCTTTACGTGTTCTTGGTTTTCTCGGACAGTGGTCTGCCATCTGATTGTATGCTAGAGGAACTGAGCGTGTTTACTGTAAAACTGATTTGCTTTCATTCCTATTCAGATTTGTTTTAAAAAATTGTAAATATGGTACTATTTTGAAGCTCGAATTTGTTCGCAAGAAACAGGTTTCGGAGAAGAGG
The DNA here is from genome assembly GCA_037355805.1 of Ixodes ricinus. Taxonomy (NCBI): domain Eukaryota; kingdom Metazoa; phylum Arthropoda; class Arachnida; order Ixodida; family Ixodidae; genus Ixodes; species Ixodes ricinus. The sequence continues at coordinate 4,530 of JAZHYW010070297.1, forward strand.
ACAGCCACTTCAACAACGATTCTTTAGTTAGAGCCTTTCTCGTTCTAATTAAAATCACTTTCTAAGTTTGTAACATGTTTAAAGCGCTAATTGTCCTAAGTATTATGATTGACTTATATTAAAGCAGACGGCACGGACTTGAGCCATCTTTTGAAAGCTGGCTGAAGTTCGAGGTTGAGAAGTTCAGGCAAAGTGGCGCTGATTTTGTCCCTGACGCAAACGTTTCTTGTCTCAAATATTTCCTCGGGCTACTTCCTCGTTCTTGCAGTAAATCACAATTATTCTTACGAAAAAAGAAGAAAAAAAAACACGAGAAGCGCGTTACAACGGTTACGAGCAAATTCCCGAAAAACCATAGGGCCAAAAAATAAGGTATTCAATGCTGCTCACCATGTTCCGACCCCACCAAATGTGAAAATATTGAAGTACTTAAGGTAGGGACGACCGAAGGGGATTTTATTTTTCTTCACTCCAAGATAAACAAACCAAGATTTTTTAATGTTCCTGCATTCCAACCGCGCCGGTTCTGTTTTCTTCACCATCGTGAAGGGATCTGAGGTTTTCAGTTTTAACGTATCTCTACTCGTGAGAAATCTTAGGGAGAGTGATATGTCCCAATTGCAGTGGCTGGGCCTCACGGTAAAGCAACAAACAGTCAGTCATCGTGACTCAAATCTGATGCTCAGGAAAAAGGTCTCAGAAACCCCTTTCCCGTGAAGTGCCCTATCAAAAGCGTTGAACATCGGCGAAACCCTTCCTTTCATTTATTTAAATAAAATTGAGCGAGACGATCAACTTTCATGTTGTTGGTTTAATAATGCAACGACTCCAAGCTTCCACTTTGCGCTTTGCTCCAACCATGAATTTTGTTTTTTACAACTAAAGATAAACCGGCAGTGCGTACATGGAAGAAACAGCGTCCCAGCTGAGACTTTGCGACAGAAAGCAATGCCAAAGCCAGTGCACGAATGGACCTTTTCCGAGAAGCGTTCTGCGCACGCGCGAGCGCCCGATGCCAAGCGGCGAAAATTGGCACCAAAAATCGAGGAAATTCGGAAGGAGGCTATAGATCAGCGAGTAGCAAACGTAATTACAGCATACATATAATTGTGTTACGCAAAAAAAGAAAGCGGACGGAAAGAATAACACGACGTTTAAGTGGACGCCACGGATGCCCCACTTGGACGGCGCGTTGGGCACGCCCCGCTGCTCAGAGAACGAAGAAACTGAAGAAACTGGTAGCGTAGCTCCCATTATCGATTGGTAGCGCAGGTAGGTCCCTTCCTCGATTTTTAGTTCGTGCAGCCACCGCCTGGTGCCGTCGGTATGTGAAAAAGGTCCAATCTGAGTCTCAAGACGCTCGTGCGCCCTACCTTTTGCACTGCTTTCTTTCACCCAGCATCCGCTGAGATGCTGTTCTAGCAAGCCAGCCCAGGTTCATAACTCGTGAAGATTCCTCGCTTTCGTTTTGGTTTGTGGGAGTTCCCGCAAGCAGTGTTGCGAAATAAATACGAGCGAGATGCTCAGTGCTGTCCTGTGACGTTCTTCAATGACCGGGCTAGAAAAGTGTTCTTCTTGTTTCCTTCGTTCTCGCCTTGGGACTCTCTTTACCCGCTTAGGAGTGCGACCACACTACCATTCCCAACACCGCCTGAGCCATCCTGAACAACTGTTCCCCGACAACTGCGATCGAAAATGTGGGGAATTATTTTTGCCTGAAATTACTGTAGCGAGCCGATAGAAATAAGTTTCGACTTACTATAACTAGATAATTGTCAATTCAAACTTGTTTCTTGGGGAGACGAAGAAAAAGAGGTGTTCTGCATATGTCCTTCCAGGCAGTCGGCGTTATGACCTTTGTGTCTTTTTACTCTAGAAACTTGTCCAACATAATCCCGGAGGAAAGAGATCAACACGGTGAGGAGGAGTTGCCTCTCAGAGGGAAATAAAGCGCTGTAGGAGTGGTAGGGTTACAGTGACCCCTTCGAGGTGCCGCCGTAGAAAGCAACTTGTCCCTGTGCAAAGGCTGTAAGAGATCGCGCTAGTTCACTCCATGGACGCCTATACTGATAGAGTTCGGCATTCTTATGGAGATTTTGTCAGCCTGGCAACCACAGCAACGTAGACTGAGAAACAGGGGAAGACTATTTCCGTCGGCCATTTTGTGGCTCTGTTTCATAGGAACTCTATGCGATTTCTCAGGAATAAACAAGACAAAGAAGTAACGCCATCTTATGTCATCGCGATATCCGTTGGTTCTAGCGGGTAACAAGCTCCGCCCATTGTCACACTCTCTCAGTATGCATGGCTCCGGATCACTATAGCCCTGCCCTTGTTCTTCCAACTGCTGAACGATGCAAGCGCATGTTCATTAGCACATTTCGCTCCAAACATAAACACGTCAGGAGAATAACGCGGATGCGCAGAGGGAAAACTTGCGCAGCAGAACGCAGGAATCATTGACTCAAACCACGCCGCAGCCGGTTCCGATCTGAATGAGCATCATACCGGCGTGTTAAATGTCTCACCCACGTCGGAGACACTAGGCGCCTATTGGCCTAGTTTAACGTTCCACTGCCTAAACATCTAACAACAGATTAATTACGGTGTATTTGCACAAAGGTTTTCTACACACAAAAAAGCAAACGTTTTCGCGTTTCGAACTAACGTGAGCCAAGTCACGAATGCTTGCTAATCACCGTACTACGCCACTTTCTCGCGAGCTGGGGATTGTCCCACCATTCCGGCAAGAAAATAATATGTCGTCGAAAGAAAATTCGGTGTTTTGTGTAAAAAATGGTGGAAGCTTGAAGTCGTCGCAATCTTGCACCAACAGCGACAATGTTGACAGTATGATATTGGGGTTTATTTGCTTCATTGACGTAATTGGGAGGACCGTCGGACTGTAAACTTCTACGTTGTTTTTCGAGGATGAAAATGCTGCCGGAATGTTCTGAAACCGCAAAAGGCGCAAGCCTTGAGCTACATATGATAGCGACGACGAAGTAGAATTTATTTCGCGGCACTCCAAAGTAACAAAACAGGCTTTTTTTTATAGGTTTTAGCTTTCCAACAACGCCGGTTCTGTGCTGTCCGCCATCCTGCATATATTCTTCAGCTTTCACCCTTACTCAACTCGTAGACGATTTGCGGAGAATGTAAATGTCTAAAACGCAGTGACTGGGCGTCACGGTGAAGCAAAAAAAGCCAGTCATCGTGGCTAATATCGGGCACTCAAGAAAATGGTGTAATAAACCGCTGTCCGTGACGGGCCCTAAAGATAGGCCAAATGCTTATTATGTTTTTTTCCTTCTGATTATTTTTTTTTATTTAAATAACAGCAGTATCGGAAAGTAAACTTTTACGGTGTGGGTTTGAGAAAGTGCATTTTTGTGAGAAGGTTCCTTCCTTTTTTCTACCGATTATAGCGTCATTGACAGACTAAAATCACTGAATCTGGGAAAGCAGCGCCATTACCTTCCCAAATGCTAGCCGGACACAAACAAACACAAACACAAATATGCATACGACAAAACCTTTCAAAGTGATTGGCTCATCGCTCTCGGTTGCGATGGCGGTCGCCATTTCGGACCTTTTTAAAGCTTCTTATCTTCGAAAGGGACGTCAAATCCAGTCGCACTATGAAACGTTGTCGTACTGAAAGCGTTCCTTGGCCAATATGAGCGTCTTTGGCACTGTGAGTGAAATAAACCTGTCACTCCGGCTTATTTCCCCAGATCTCTTAAAATTACGCTGCGTTTCTTGGGTGTTTCGAGACAGTAAAATATTTTTCAATGCCTTCAAGCACTTGACGTTGTTTTTGATAGCGGTATAAGGATGCACGGCATCACACGTGGCGTCGGTGCTTGGGGCATTGAAAAATACTTTTACTGTTTTTAAACACTTAAGAAGAGCAACATAATTATAGCATATCTTGGGAAATAAGCATCAGGGATTTGCTTTTGAATGCACGGTGCCAAAGAGCTCGTATTGGCCGAGGAACACTTTGAGTACGATAATGGTCCATAGCGATCTTGGTGCGACTGGTTTTGATAAACCTTTCGAAGCTTCAAAGATTTGAAAATTTCCAAAATGGCGATCCCCATGACAACCGAAAGCGATGAGCCAATCACCTTGAGAGGTTTCGTCGTCTGTATGTTGGTGTCTGTTTGTGTCCTGCTAGCAGGTGGGACGGCAATGGCGCTACTTTCTCGGATACAGTGACTATACAACAGACCAAAGCCTGAAACACGTGTCAGAAAAATCACGTCGCATTGCGCCGCCAAGCAGTTTAAATATAGGAAGCTTCGCGTGGGACGGTATGGCACTGGGCAACGTCATAGCGTCGGCGCGATGCGATGCAATTCTTGCTCAGATGCGCTTCACGCTTTAATAGTTGAAACATTGATTTAACCCACTTCTACGAGAGCCTCGCGTTTTCTACAGGTGGTGTCTAAGGAGTACACGATCCTGAGGCTTAATTTAAACAGGGGCGTTCGCCTATGTTTCCCTACGTTAAGTTATGACTAGGTCTGTGCACTTGACCTAATAACCTACCAATGAATCAATTGGTGCTTTAATGGCCACTTGATTTGTAACCAGTTAATTGATTAAATTTTGACAAACAGAAAAAAGTAAAAATTTACCGCTTTCATCGCGCAGACCTGTGCAAGAATCCCGGTACGAAAGGAAACTTCAGGTGAAATTTTTACCTCAAGTAAACTGTAGGGTCAAGATGTGTAACTGGAAACAAGTGGAGGAGGTTATATGTTTCCAGCGACTTCAACGCTATGCCATTGTCTGTTTAGCGCAGCTGCGGCTAATATGAACAGTCAAAGCAGTTTCCTATTGATGGAAAATATTAACGAATCTGTTTGCTTCTTGGGCTAAGGTAATAATTTGAGAGTGTGGGTATCTGTTGACTGTTCTCAAACAGATATCAAAGTTGATTTAAAGCCTTAAATTGGACAGTTTGTCATTTGTCACAAATTCCACACAGCAAAGAAATAAATGTTCATACTGAAAAAAATAGTAATACGTAGCATTGTAGGAAACATATTGTTTTTTTTTATTTATTTGGTTAAAATTGACGCCCTGCCCCAGTTAGAACTTAGTCCCTGGGACATCCGTGCTTTGGATGATCCTCACCGTTTGGCGGTTCTCATCTCCCTTGAAAATATTTTCTTACCAAATTTGCATTTCCAATAAAAATATATTTACTGGATTATACGACTCTTTTCACTTTTGGTAAAACCGCAATTCGACCGAAGTCACAGAATTCTTTTTACCGGAATTTCATCTCTAGCAAAAATTTATTTTTACTGAATTATGGACTCTTTTCACTTCTCGTAAAGAAAAAACTTACCGGAAGTCACAGGATTTTTCTGGATTCACAAAAAAATTACTGAGTCACCGGATTTGTTGGCATTCACCGGAACTTACCGTGTTTATTTTTTTTTTCGGACGTCAGCGGAAAAGAAGCCTGTGAACCGCGGGTGGTGTATGTTTTCCTGAATTTGGACGATTCGGTAACAATAAAAAAACGGTTAGTTCATATTGACTTGAAAGTTTCATGTCTTTATTTGACAGAGTTGATACCAGTGAAAAAAATTGCAAACCTGTAGGCAAAAGCAATCAGAACAAATAGGCACGGCCGAGTTCTTTGTTGGCAAAAAAATACCTTTCAGTGTACTCACAATGCCGATGGGTAAATTCCGAGACATACGGTAGTTGACGTAGTAAAACCAAGCAGGTGCACCACACGGACAGACACACAACTGTCAGAAGCACGTTTAGCAAAAACCACGAACGCACCGACATTGAGAAATTATGGGCACAGAGACGGCGTCGTCCCTGATGCCACAACACAGAGGCGTCTCCCGCGTCTTTTTCGCTCGCTGGATGTTTCTAAACCCGATGGACAAAGGGGTGTAAGAAACAGATTACTGAAAGATATTTTATTTTTATCGGCACACCCAGCTGCTGTGGAAGTTGCAGGTCGCACATATGGAACGGGAAGCTTACACTGAGGACACGTTCGGGGCCGTGGCTCGTTGACGGACAGAGAAACCGGTTTCCTTCAAAAAGCAAAAAGACCCCTCGCATCTTCCCCACGAACCCAATGCGAGGGAGAGAGGCTGCGTGGGGAATCGTCCTTGGTAATTCCCCGGCAGGTCTCGGTTTGGCCATCTCCTCGCGTCTGCTTCCAATGAACTTCGGGAAACGGGGAAACGAGTAGCTCGTTTCTGTTAAGATTTCCAGAAAAACCGAGTCGTCTGGTGAAAGAAAGTGGCTGCTGGTGACGTTCCGGCAAAAACTGCTGAACTACGCTGGTTTCGGGTGAAAAGGGGTAAACTTTAACAGTGTTCACCGGATGTCACAGGAAGTTCACTTAATGTCACGGAAGTTCACCGGATGTCAATGGAAGTTTTTGCAGGATTTTTCAATGGGACCGTGTACAGGTTGTAAAAATATAAATAAATATTACGACAGCAGGTGTGCGTGAGTTAATAATAAGATTATTTCTTTGCAGACATAAACGTGTCTAATAGGGCTGCGGCAAAACGCACTAATAATTTGACACAGACACTTCAGAATGCTTACGGGTGGGATGCGAACACATTGTGATTTTTTTGGTAAAGTGTTTTCGATTTGCATTAAAGTTCCTTCTGCTGATTCGTTGTGTGACACGCGGGAGGAAGCGCGCTTATTTTATCCACTCATGACGTGGCGCCACCACCTTCCCATCGGTTGCGCTGTCGCGAGCCTAATGACGCACGCACTAGGCCACACCTAGTGCGTGCGCCATTGCTCCTGGAGCGCCAGGATGGCTCCGCGGATGTCAAGCGAAATGGTCCATTTTTTTTAATTTGTACAAACACGTCGGTTTGGGCTATGTCCATGCACACAGTGGCCCACCGGTTTAAGTACATAGCCTCAAGATTTGACAAAGATGTAGTTTTCGCATGCCAATCGAGGCTGGGAGACCTGTGCAAGACAGTAAACAGAAAGGAACTCGATCCCGTCCCCTTGTCGCAACAAGGAATATACTAACATGCTCACCACGTGTAAGACTGAACTGAACTTCCCAGGCCAATGTCCTGTGGCGTTGAATACATCGGCCAAACGGGCCGCTGCGTAAACGACCAGCTTCGGGAGCATCACAAAGTTGAGGACGCCGCACAAAACAATCAGCACCCGATAGGCACTCAAAGACGGGAATGTCGCGGCTGCGCTCCCGTCTTGCGGCGATGCTGGTAAATCTTCGTGAACTTGTCAGGAGGGAGAATATTGAAGCCTTTCGAATCGGTGACGAGCCCGCAAATCATAGGCTCATCGTTTATTTTGCTCGCAAAGATATCGGGGCCCCGGCGGCTCGACTGATGTTATTTTATCCCAAAATCACCCCCCCCCCCCTCTTCCAATGCTTGGAAGTTCTGGCCTCAGAAAGTGTCTCGCCCCTTCCCCCTCGAAAAAAAGTTATGTCTACGGGCCGGATGTCTTATATATATTTTAGAGCGCAGCTCTTAGGGCCCGTTTCCGGCTTGAGCGGCGTCGCCATCGGCGTCGGCGTCGCCGTCGGCGTAACCACGCGGTGCATTATGGTAAATGTCCCATAATGCACCGCGCGAGCCCCCCCTCCGGGGTCACGTGCCTCGGAGGGGGTGGGGGTCACGTGACCCCCGAGATCACGTGACCCCCCAGGTCATGTGACCCCCCACCCGAGGTCAGGTGGCCCCCCAGGCCACATGCCCCCCCCCCCGACGTCATGTGACTCCCCTGAAGCCAGGTGATCCTCCCCTCCCCCCCCGAGGTCACGTTACCCCCCAGGTCAAGTGAACCCCCAAAGGACATTGAAGAATGAGGGGAGGAAGAGGGAGGAGGAGGGAGTATACCCTCCCCTGAGTACCCTTCCTTCCTCCTCCCAAGAGCTGCGCTCCAATTTGGCGTTACAGGGAGTTGTAAACGGCTTTCACTTTTTTTAACGCTTGATAACATTCTTCGTTGACATATTAAATACATTTTTAGTGCTTGAATATTTCAAACGCTAGCTACTAGATTGCGAGCATTGTGAGCCTCTACCGAAATCGCTTTGCCGACCCTGCAGCGAGGAACAACGCCCGTATCAAAGCGCGAAATTTGCCCAGCTTGCCACTCACGCTTGGGCAGACAAGCCAGCTGGGTTCCACTTCTGAGGAACTGGGCACTGCTAGCACCGCTGGCACGTTTGCTGGCATATGTGCCAGCGAAAGCACGACCTGGTCGCCGAACGTACACCGGCGAGCAGCAGAAGGAGGAAAATTAAGAGCAGAGGTGGAACATCACTGCCACGAGCCAGTTTTCTGGCCGCACAGATGAATGCCGCCATCTAGTGGTTAAACTAATGGCTTCCACAAGATGGCCGCCGTAGGACTGCCACCATTAAGGGGTTGTACGGTGGTATAGAAAAATTACTTTTTTTCGCGCTGGTAACGCAGGGTTTGATAAAATATCGTCATATGCGATAAAAATTCCAGTAAAAAGTATATTGACTGGTCATGTCGTGACGCCACATCAACGCAAGGTAAAATCAGAGCAGCGGGCGTTGACTAATTCCCGGTATTGACCAACGTGGATCATTGTTCACACAAAGATGGCGCGTAGAAAGATCACCGTAAATCTTGTCGTTCTCAAAATAAGGTTGTTTCACTGAGAAAGCAGTCAAGAGCTCTACTGGCTCTTTTCGCATGATGTTTCGTCAAAGCTTATAATGTCAAAAATAATAACGACGTGTATTTTGCGGATGCAACCTCACTAGTTATGCTCTATTTGAAATGAAATTATCTGTGCGCAGGAGCATTTAAAGTGTGAATACTGCACAGAAGATATTCCAAAAAGCATTAAGACTGTAAATTAGGTGTGTTCTGAAGCGAAATGTTACCGGACAAACTGTTTTACAAAATGCTAAATCGGTAAACTGGAGCATATACGGAATTAAACGCGCAATGTAATTTTTTCTTTCATTATGTTCAAGGCCTAGTTTTTTTTCGATCGATCGCAGCAAGGGGGTCTCTAAAATGAAACAAGAAATAAGACACCGCTAGCAGATTGAACCAGTCTAATTAGGATGTTCGCACAATGCACTCATCTATTGATCTAATGAAAATCATATTTGGTCTGAACGCAAGCACCAGTTGAGTGGAAGTTTTGCATAGAAAATGAGCACTAGCAGAAGAAATGCTTTTTATTCCCCTTGAAAACTGTTACTCAAACTTTTACGTTGTTCAGCACGCTGGGCCAGACTGCACAAAATTTGGTTGCTTCACAATTTTTTTGAAGTAATCTGTCACCTGAGCAACTCGCCAGTAGCCGGCCGCAAATTTGAAATGGCCGAAAGAGGTTTTTTGGCATTCTTTTGTGGTGTCTTCGGATTCCAAGTTAAACAGAGCGATACCGATTTTGATATTCGGGAATTGCCTCGTTGCGCTGCAGATCTGTCGAGTGAGGTATATAGACCGTGAAATTAGTGGATGTAAACAAAAGAGCGTATACATTCGTTGCATTTGTGCATGGCAAGCTTATCAAGTCTATAAATATAATGAAAGATATGGTGAATTAATGCCGGAGATAGTATACTTTATTATTTTTTTATTGTGTGGTATTCTTGCACTTTCAATATCGGACATAAAGAAACTTTGTAGTCAGTAAAATGTTAAGAGTCGCATGGATTCTCCGCCGCTTGTACGTGATCGAATTCTTCCACCGGGTTTTGGCTCTTTGGGCAAAAACGTGCAATCAATGCGAAACAGCTCGTGCTCGAGGAGGATCATCTTCTAGCTTTTTAACTTTCCGCCGAATATAGGTTTGTCTAGTATGTAGAACGGAAAAATATATTGGATTGAACACGTACGTTAAAAGTATAAAACCTCTCTGATTAATGTTTTCTGTGAGACTGAAAAGAAAACCAGAAACTGACGTAGAAATATGTTTGCGACTGGTGGCAACTTCAGTTATTTAAAAAAAATTCGACGAGTTTGTTCATCTGGCAGGAGGCTAGTATTTGTTTTTTACTACTACCAATTTATTCTGGATTATTCATAAAATATTAGGATAAGGCCATGGCACGTTCCTTTCCACTTGAAATTCGATGAGCGATAACGGCTCCGACTTCATATGTAGATGTGTTGAGGCTGAGAATGATTTCTTTGGAAGGATTGAACAGTTTTAGAGCTGAAGCAGACGTCAACAGCTTTTTTTCTAGTCTGAAAAACATCCTCCTCCGCTTGCTGTAATTACCTTGTTGTATTAGCAGCCAGGAGGTCGCACAACGGTCGAAGAATTGAAGAGAGTTAGTAAGAAAACGCCGGTAGTAGCTGAAGTTCCCAAGGTAACTTAGAAGCTGCTTCAAAACAACCAGTCGTGGAGGATTTACGACAGCTTCTACCCTTTGCGGTGTTGGTTTAGGTCGTTCTGCTTCAATTACATAACCGAGGTATTCCAATTAAAAGGCCATAAAGCTACATTTCTCTAGCTTGATTTTGAGACCTGCTTCCTGTATAGGTTGTAGTTCTTCTTTCAATATTCTTAGGATGGTTTTGTCGTCCAGTCCAGTCACAGGTGTTTCGTCAAATTATCCGACGACGTGTCATATGTCCTACAGCAAATGTTCATCTATCTCTGGAAGATGGCAGGTGCTGATGATAACCCGAACGGTAGTCTGTTGTATTTAAACGTCCCTTTGGAGTGCTCACAGTCACGACTTTTTTTAAATTTTTGCGCGAGCTTTGTTTATTGATACAAGTATTTCAGGTTCAGGTCCTGTTGAGTCAGCTTGACGCTACACGAAATTTTTTCCCACGTATCCTGCGATCTGGGTACTGGGTACTATATGGGAATGGCTGGAGAATATACAGTTGCGTGCGCGTGTTGCGCGTGGAACAACAATCCCTGCATTTTCCTCGGTGCTTGGGTGATTTAGCAATAGGTCTATTGGCGACGTGAGTGATTGAAAGGGTCGCTGTGGTCGGTCCACCATATTTGGAAGAATGCTGACAATGACGTCAGCAAAGGATGTCTCATCGACGGAATCAAGAGGAATGTAAGAACTTCAATTTTGACGGTGTTGGCAGTGTAGCTATGAGGCCGCTATGATTTCAGGCTTCTAGAATGCTCATTACAAATACCATCGAGCTTCTTGTTCACAAGGTAATGACGTCATGAAAGGTAACCGAACGAGGGCGCCACCGAAACATCTTGCCACTGATAGGCACCAGTTTGTTTAAGATCAGTGAAACCTCAGGTAAATAATAAAGGTTGTTCAACGATTTGCCGCTGTGCGGCCCGCTTTGGCCACATCTACGCTCGTACCTATCTCTCTTTGTCATCGTTCTAAGCGCTTGCGTGCATACTTTCCTCTTCTTCCGCTCTCCCGGGGTGGCGGTCCCTTCGCGCGTGTCTACTTGCCGTCGGGTGGCAATCCGGCCGCGCGTGTGTAGTTTCCTCCGTACTATTGGGGCGGGTCTGTGTCGAGTGCTAAACAGCTTCGCTGATAGTCCACCTTCACAGAGTGGAATGGCCGGTGATTCTTATTATTCTCAAATATTTCCAAATTTAAGTTTGGAAATAACAGCTTCTTTATGGAGCACAAGCCGCGACTCGCGAATAAAAGAGTTTAACGCCATCCATCCCACCGATACTACCTAGACGACAAGATCTGCGAACTAGGAACTCGTTGGTGGATCCCTGAGCCGCCCCAAGTGAAAAAAGAGTTGAGGCCTGGCGAAAGTATGGCGGAAATGGGCAGACGTGTTAGTCTTGGCGTCACCGAGTGCTTGCGTCACGTTTCTTGTGTGACGCTGAAAGGCGCATTGGCGGCGACACTGACGTTTCTTGCCGTTCGTCGCAGGGAAAAACCTGATGTGCATGCTCGTGAGAACGAAGCCAATTGAGACTTTGCCGTCAAGACCCCAAGGTGTTTGAGCGTGACAGCGATGTCCAACGAGGTCGATTTGACATATCGTAGCTATAAATTTTACTATATTGTAAAATCCGAAAGGTTTGCTTCTTTTGTACCTGAAGATCTTTTGTACCTGAAGATATTGTAACTCCAATCGTGTTTGAGCTCTTTTATTTCTACAAACTTAGTGATTAAGTAATTCGTGGTTGGTTTACATTTTGTGTGATTTGGTTGTTTTGACCGGGTGAATTTTATATATGGTATTTTCGGTTAGGTTTATTTGGTTATCCAGATATCATTTTAGACTTTTCTGCGCAATTTGTTTTTCGTGCTACCCAGCGTTTTTTTTCCATCCACATGCAAAATGTTTTGAAGTATGTTTTAAAATATTTGGAATATTACAATATTATAAATAAATTAAAATTTCGACATCATACTGATTTTTCACAACTTGAGTTTCGGGCATCCAAGTGAGTATCTTTATATCCTGCTACAGTGTTTCGAAATTATCTGCATCTTATAATAACTTTCTGCAGAGTAGAAAATAGCTGGCTGCGCTACATACAATGATGATTGCAGAATGCAAGGAAATCATAAATAATTAACAAATTCTTACCTTCCACTTAATTTCGTCAGGGCCGTCATACGTTAACGCATAATCATGCTTGTCTTGACTGCCGAGTCTTGTATACGTTGGACGCATAGTAGCATTCCCTTCGAGATTGTAGTAGTTCCTGCACGCCTGTGATAAGAGTATCGTCAATATAGACGAAATAGTTTTATTTTGTACTATGAAATTTCATTTTTATGTAGATTAGTAAAATACTTTTTTGTTCGATTTCGCTTTATAATGCAACGAATAAAATGGGCGGAAAACGTCTGAAGGTTCACTTCATATAAACTATATCATCCTTGGATATTGCAGATAGTATTGACAACGCAGTTGTTCGCTGTTAATATCGAAGAAAGACTTTAATACTTTTCTTTGACCTTTTGCATGAACTACGTCTGCATAGTGTGAAAAAGTGCTTTGTGCGTTTTGAAGACTCCTACACACACCTTCCTTATGCCAATGTATTTTTTTTTAAATACTACAAAGAGAAGTAAGACTGTTAACGTGTACGAAAGCATTCGTATACATAGCGTGTCCCTAAAAGCTGCGCACCGCGGTGAGCCCGACCGGCAACCTCTGCTAATGCTGCCCGGGCGGGTACTGCGGCCGGCTGCTCTGCTGAGCCAGGCCACCCTCTCCCTCTTACCGCCGCCATGCCGCCACGCCATGGTAGGTGGGTGGCGTTTCTTGAAACTATGCAGCGCGCCAGCCAATGGCAGTCTGTCCATCGATTCGCTGCTACAGACTACCGGCTTCGCTTCATGGGGCAGGTTAATTTAGGTGCCGTGTGACGCCGCTTCAAACGTTGATAACTTCGGTTCGCTCAAAAGAAAACTAATGCTTTCGCATTAAAAGCATAATATATTGAAGGAAAAACTTGGCTCTGACCCCTAGCACATGCGCAATGATTTAACACTAGTTTTTTTTTATTATGACAGCAGTTAGTGGGTTACTCCGCGGGATTCGCGCAGTATACCGCGCTAATTATCAAACGTAAACCATTCTCGGCACTTTGCCATTAGATATCACATTGACGCCACTCTCCTGACGTCACGCCGCTCGCCACGACCCTGACGTCTCGTTGCGCATAACTTTACCTGCCTTAGCTGACACCATTCTAATGTCAAGGTATGTTGCACAGTGACGTCACGTGACTTAATCACGTTAGATGACCGCGTGAGCCACGTGATGTCATGATGGCTCGTTATGTGTCATGGCGTCGTCAGGCGACAATGGGTCCTCCCGCGAAACGATGAAGATACATAGAGACAAAAAAATGGTGCTGGTGATAACACAAACGAAAAAAAAAACGATTTCTGTTATTATATGAAAGAGGTACTCGGGCAATAAAAAGAATAAAACTGGTTGGGTGTTCGGTCGGGGAAACAGCGGGAGGAAAATTAGTTCAAGCTACATGCATAAAACTTGACTGCTCGATTTCGGAAGTGTTCTTCAGTGCCCACAAGGCGCTGTTAGGTTGTGTCCAATGACATTCCAGAAGACGTTTAGGCCGCCCCACCACAACAGGGAACGGTTCCGGCATACACGTGGAGTTTCGTCGTTCCATGGATTTCAAACGTGGCGCACGATTCTCGAAGTCTTCATCAATTACCACGGCGAAGTCTTAAGTTGTGTCCAATATAAATGTTCAACAGGCTCAAGAAATGTTCTCTGCTTATTACACCCTCATGGGTTCCAATACGCGAGGAATGTTTGTCCGGTTTGTTGCTCGATACAATTCGGAACGCCTATTCGAGCACTATGGTGCGCGTTCGCGCCTCTATAGTTGATTCAGCCCATCTTCTCGGAAATTACTCCTTAGTGGCTCCGACGCCACAGCTCAGCTTTTGCAGTGTTTCACCTTGTTGGTAGCGTGAGAGTTTACTAACTTATGTATGTTTTGTGTGATAAAGAACCAAGTTTTATCTTGCAGACACAAAAGTGAAGCACTATTCGCTTTTCGTGACTTTATAGAAACAGCACACACTGCGGCTCCATATATAAAGAAATATTTAAAATATGTTACAAAAATTATTATTTTAACGACACAACGCTCGAATAAATATATGTATAACTACTTTTATTTATATTTTTTTTTCAAATACAGACATTATTTCACAATGTGAGGACACTTGTCATGTTTCTGGGTTTCATGTGCTTTTATGTTTTTGTCTGCATGATTATTTTGCGTACAGTATGACTTCATGTATCGGACTTAAAAAAACATGTCCTCGCAATTGCTTTCGGGGAAATGTATTGACTAGCATTTATGTAGCCACTTCACTGTGCCAAAGAACCTCCATAAAAAGCTCAATTTGTTCTTCACATATTAAAAGTCTCTTTCAAACCTATCAATTTTGTGTTGAAATGTGGGACCTTGCCCAATCACGTTTTTTGTGTTGATATTTTGCGAACTTTAGGTATAATTTGTACAAGGTTTATTAATATTGTAAACTCCTTCTACAGGGTGTTTGTAAGCGATCTTCAGGTGCAAAATTATTTATATAGGTAAACCAATGAAGAAATTTTAAGAAATATTTAAGCACAGGTGTGATTAGATTGTGCATTTACCAACCTCAAATGCTATAAGTGCCTGTTCGAAAAAAAATTAAGCATAACAACAATATACCTGTTTGTTTTATGGCCAGAAAAATACAGATAATAGCCGGATGAGATAAAGCAGCGCAAAAAGCTACAAAAGAAAGAGACAAACTGGACAGCACAGAGCGCTGTGTCATCATGTTTAACAACAACCAACTAGCCGAGCTCTCAACCTTGTTACGTATAATAGCGGTTTGGTTGACGTTGTTGCAAGGCTGTGCAACCAGAAACTGACTTAAAACCTTAAAAACCAAAATGATCGGAGTAAAGATGTTATTTTTAGAGTACGCCGTTCGGAATTATATGCTTTCTCATCAAGTAGTGTACTTATTCCTCTCCCGCTTATGTCCATGGGTATTAAAGATACCAAATGTTTTAGAACGAACCTAGAAACATGCTAGAGCATTGAACAAGAAACGTTTACGCTAGCTTAATCATTCTGTCAACGAAGATGGTAGATTGTGCTTAACAGTTTAGCCTTAACGTGAGCTGTTTTGGTCGCCCCGCGCACACCGGACCGAAACACCATCACCTGCCTACACCCTGGTTGTGCTGGTTCATCACAACCCTTTCTGGCGGAGTTAGTCACATGATCAAGTGAATGCAAATATTTAACCTTACGAAACAAATGTTTTTTTGACTCAGTGCCTCTGCTTTTCTTGTAAATAATGCAACTCAATAAAATTACAAAAAAAGCTCGAAGCTGCTAAATTTGAATAGTACCTGAGAGCAAACTATGCGCTTTAGTTTTTAATTCGAGAGTATAATTGTATCCACCTATATATGTCCATTATTTAGCATGTATGGTAACATTGACTAAGCTCTGCATAACGAAACAATGTTTCAATCGAGCGCTTCGTTCTTTTTTTTTTTTGTAAACCACTGTATAAAATGTTGTAAGTAAATAAATTAATTTGCATAGGTTTGCCGGTAAAAAGAAAAACCCATACAAGCAGTACTAACTCTCGTGGCTCCAAACAACTTGAGCCAATTTTTTTCAGGCGACATATTACTTGTCCCATTGAGCAAAGAAGCAGCGTATATGGCCACAAAAATACGGTTGATCAGCACGCACCCCAAATCGTATGCTCAACGATAACGCTGTCCTTGGCGTCCTCCTTGAGGTCATCCTAGAGGTCGTCCTACACCTCTAAAAGCGGCCTCGTTGTGCCTAGAAGATGACCATAAAAGTACGTCATCATGCCGTTGCCGCCAACGCTCACGCTGACGCTCAAGTGAGTTAACGTGATGCCACCGCTTGAGTGTCTTGTGAAAAAGGTTCACTTCGGACTTTATTTGTGCTCGTTGGGTGCTTCGTGCGATGACCTGCGAGGCGACCGCGTCCTCATCCACATTCTCGACATTGGAAGCAGCCTCTACATCTACGGCGGTTTCCATAGGCAGACGCGGCCACCCACGCAAATAAGCCACATAATCTTTAGGTGTCCAACTCTAGGCATTATCATTGACGTCGTCCTCGTCGCAGTACTCTCGACGTCGTCCTGGACGTCGTCCTCTAGGTGTCGTTCTTGACGTCGTACTTGACGTCGCGTTTGAGAACGCCCTATTGGTCGCCCTAAAAGTCATCCTAGACATCGTTCTTGAAGTCAATCTCTAGGATATCATCTTCAGTGTCACCCTAGAATCCGTTCTTGAAGTCGTCCTAAACACCGTCCTTGATGTCGTCCGAAAGATCGTCCTGGGCGTCGTCCAAGGCACCCTCCTTTATGTCGCCGCGATGGCGTCCTTGAGGTTGTCATAGACGTCGCCCTAGAGGTCGTTCTAGACACTGTACTTGGCGTCGATCTCTAGGACGTTGTCCTCGACAGTCGTTCTAAAGTTTAATGCGTGTAGAAACATTACTCGAAAACATATCTTCTGCGTGACTTTAATGACATTGCTTTGCTACGCATACGCAGTCTTGAGTGTTGTCCACATGAAATTTATATTGATAAAATCGCTCTTATAATTGTTATAAAGAAATAGGGGGCACAACATATAATCAGCTTCGTAGTGACGGCACTTCAGCCAAAGAAAACAACAGAACTTCCAAGCAATTACGAAACTGAAAGTGGAATGCCCGAATGCCAGTTCCGTCAACATCAAGAAAGAAACAAAAGGCACCGGCGCCAATTTTCGACAGGCGAAAGAAAGACTGGTGTTTCGTGGAGCCTGCGAAACCCATGTTTACGGCCTCCGATGATGTCACAAACCTACTGAAATATTTTCAAGTTTTAATTGATGACAAGCTGCTGACGATGACTGTTGACTAGACAAACTCTATTTTGTGCAACAGGCTGGAGCTTCTGTGAACACAATGGTGGATGAGATACAGCCGTGAATTACATTTCGCTTACCACGGGAGTAGTGACGATGCCAGCCTACGTGGACAATTGGTCAGAGAAGCTGCGGTACACTTTTGTTGCATATGTCATGCCCCTCAAGCGCTTCAAAAAGCTCCGGAGGATCATTCACTTTATGTCAGAAGAATATCCAGATGACAAATATTCGAAAGTGAGGTAGCTTTTCGATGAGTCTGCTGCTCCAAGTGGAGGAGGAGATGAAACAATCCATTGACGAGATGATGGTACCGTACAAAAGTACCCGTGCCTGTAACTTGCGCGCCAGTATATGTTCAGCCGAAACCCCATAAATGGGGCCTCAAACTTTTTGTACGTTCTGGAGTATCTGGCATCGTTTATGGCGTTTATTACCCTAAGCTCGGAAGGACACTTTTCGCAAGTCGAACTTCACAAGCGAAGAAGAGACTTAGGCGTTGGAGGAAAAGTCGTCGGAGACCTATGCAAGTGTGTTTATCAATCGCAAAACACGGTGGTGTTTTTCGACAACAACTTTTGCAGTGTTGAGCTGGGAAATTATCTTGAGCAGAAGTTCCAGATCAATGTCATTGGGCACTATACGGAACGTGAGAACTCGAAAATCCCTTCTCCACGATGACAAAACACTAATCAAGAAAGGACGTGGGACTCTAGACCAGCCGACTGTCCAGAACTCTCGAGTAACCATGATCAAGTTGGTTGAAAACAAAGTTGTAACTTTGGCATCAACTTTATTGTTATTCAGCCTCTCAGATTGGTGAAGGGATACTCGAAAGAGGAAAAGTCTAATGTGGCAATAACAGGTCCCCGTATCATCCTTGAATACAACGCACATATGAGCAGGGTGGACCTCCGGGATATGTTGATACAGCTGTACCGCACACCATTCAAGCGTTACTACATACGGCTCTTTGCTAAGATCCTAGATATTGCTGTGAACAACGCTTGGCTGCACTACCAACGGGAGTGCTATCTTCTGAGAGTGAAACCAGAACTTCCTCTGAAGGATTTCAGATCTCTAATTGCAGATGTTCTGATTACAGCACACAAGCCAAAGCGTGGATGGCATTCTTTTAGTACTGGGCTTGCCAAGAAAATCAATGTACCATGTTCAGCTGCGACCTCCTTGCTTTGGTGCGTTATGGCGGTGTTGGGCATTGTAAAGTGTTTGCCAAGAAAGGACGCTGCCGACGCTGTCCGAGTGGTCAGACGCAACATTAGTGCCCTCAATGTGGTATGAGCCTGTCTTTTGTCTTTGGTAGGAACTGCTTCCACACCTTCCACGAGCTAACCCCTTAAGTACCTAACAGTACAATGTATCTCTCAAGATGCAAGAGCGTGTGGCCTCAACGAGGACTACTCTTCACTATGTAAATATTTTCTTATTGCTAGAAGTGTTCTTTCTTTTAATTGAAAATGCTGTATGCTTTTTTTGGCCACTGTTCTTATGTGCCTTCAAGGGTTTATTCACACCTGTGTTGTTCTTTTTGTAATTTTCACAATTGCGATATTGAAGAAATTGTTGCAATACAATACTGAACCAAGAAAATGTAATTTGGAAATAACATCCTGTCAGACCAATATATTATTGAACTATGTGGCAACAGAACATAATACAATTTATAAACACTTATTTTGGGGTGAAGAGAAAGTGAAAATGGCAAGATCTGGTACATTATATTTGTTGCACTTATAAAGTATGCAGCCATCAGTTGCACCCACTACATTCCGAACTAAATTAAAAAGACCAATTGGGTGACCCATCACGAATTGGAGTGACCATTTAGGTTACCCAGTGCGAATTGAATTTGATTCGTCCCAATCGGGGCAGCCAGTTGAATACATTGAACCCTATTAGAGTGGCCCAGTAGGTCACCAGGTGCATGCTAATTGAATTTTATTGGTCCTAATCAGGGTAGGAAAAGTTTTTTTTGCAAAGTTCGGTGTCCGCAAACCAGAAACTTCTTCAACTTGACATTTTTCCTGAATTCGGCAAGCTCCAGTGGATACGAACCAGAATTTCCTTATCTGAACTATTTCCACTTTGCTTTTCACCGGATTTGGCAAAGTCCAATGTCCGCCGTCCAGAAAATATTTTCCGGATTGTTTTAAAACTGATCTTAAACCTTGTTTCTATTTCCGGACTGTTTTCAAACCGGCTTTGTTGGTAGGGTTGTAGGTGCTTTATGGAATTCCGTTGAGTTGTGGTCAAGAATGCATTTAATGACGGTCGAGAATGCATTGTGCATCTGTCAACGACCGGGCTCGCGAGCAGGCGTTGTTTGTGAGATCAAGTGCAGTATGGCGGCTACACCTTTACACTGTGTGATTTTAATGCATAAGCAAGCAAACATTGACTTTATCACTGCGACAAATTTCAGCACTTTTGTTATAGCTTTCTAGGTCTTGAGGAAAACACTAATTCTTGAGCCTTGTTCGGTGACGTGGGTTAGGAATATGTGAAATTCGTGGTAAGCAACCTTTTTATTCTGGTGACCTTTTTGGTATATTTTTGCTTTTCACAGAGGGTCAGCTGGGTGTTGCTCGCATTTAGCTCTTCTGTTTGTACACGTTGACGTTTTTACTTCTGAATGGTATGAAAATTCATCAAATGTAGGTTTCTTTGTTTGTTTCCTTGTTGTATTTCTGAAACAATTGTCAAAGGGTTTGGAACAAAAGACGAATACAATAACCCGACATGGTCCCAACCCCTGTAACAACAGTCAGCATCAGGGTACAAGTCAAGAAAGACAAATAATATAAAAACCAGCTCACAGCACAAGTCAAAAATAAATTTTTTCACCCAGCTAAGGACTCTTCAGCATAAGAATAAAAAACACACACTGATTTCTAACGAGTCACAAGGTAGGTTCTCAAGCACCATGAAAATATTCTCTTTGGTATTTTTAATTCTAACATGGAAGTGATTTCCTGGGTCATCTTATACATGCAATAATATTTGTTTGGAATATATATTATCTGGTAAGATAAATTTTGAGTACAATATTTTTTATAATTTTTGGTTTTTGATTCTGGTTGTGCCTAAGGTTGTAATGTGTTTCCTTGGGTAGGTACGTCTCGTGAAAGATAGCACGATCAGTGTTAATTTGAATATGTATTGAAATCGCAACCATTAGGATAAAAAGGTTACCTACCGAATGCATTTTAAGTTTATTAAGACTATAGGAAGTTGATTGAAACCGGGGCAAGTTATCATTTAGCCGAAACGCACGTTTCTGTTAAGTAAATAGTTGCTTAATAATATATTTTGTGGTTCTCTCTCCGTTTGAAAAAGACAGCAAGAATATCCAGCTGGTCAAGCTGTTTTAGCTGGTATTTGGCTAGTTTAGGCTCGTTCGAGCTGGTCTAAGTGGTACTCAAGCTGTTTTGAAATGGTCAAGCTGATTCAAGCAAATTCGAGCTGGCACTGAAGCTGGAAAGCTGGTACTTGAGCTGGTTTGAGCTGGTGCTGAAGCTGGTTCAAGGTTGTCAAGCTGGTTCATGCGAAACAATATGGTTCCACCTGGCCAAGCTGGATCAAGCTGGTTCTAAATCTCGCCCAAGCTTGTTCCAGCTGGTCAAGCTGGTCTTCCTGGGAGGGCGCTCGCAAAGGTCGACTAGAGCATGTTGAACTGGAATAGCTGGGTGTGCGCATGCCAAAATCGGCTGGATGGGGACGAGGCCACGTCCCGTTCTTTGTCCTCGTTTTTGTAGACTACCGGGTGCTTCAGGCGCACTGCAAGCTTTTTTGTGAGCGAGAAAGGAAGAGAGAGAGAGAGAGTGGTAGGAACGGAGAATTTCAGACACGTTTTGCTATCTTGGGCAGATTCTCGAAGGGACGGCTGTGTGCACGTTGTTTGGAGACAACTTGAGCAGTTGTGCAATCGAGGCGGGAATTTAGGAAACAGCGAGCGCCAGTCCGTTCAGTGCGGGAAGAGGTCGGACGTCCCGACTAAGGCGTCGCTTTGTATCTTCGAACGTGTGTGTGCTCGTGAATGAAGGTAGTGCCGAGGAGTATCGCCAATGCCATTCGTACCTCACGAATCTCCTCACCTCTGCCGACCACGCCAAGAGACCGCCTCGCCCCCATCACTGGTGAGACCCAGGTTTGCTACTCTCATCCGTGTAGTATTTTCTTTTGCTATTGCTTGTTTTTGGCTTGTGTCTAGTATTTTTTCGTTGAGAAATAAGCAATCTGGTTTTGTTAGGCATTGTTTGCTCTGCACCAAAAAGCACTGTCTGTGCGTCGGTTAGTAATCTGTCAAAGCCGAGAATATGTAGCATCTGAGCTCCTGTGAGCTGGCCGTAAGTACGAAGATAATAAATTCGATGCCGTGTTGGCTTTTCTAAAGAGATGGGCAGGTTTATCTTTTGTACTAATTTAAACAGGTTAAAATGGTTGCGAAGTCCACCAGCATGACCAGTTTAACCAGCATAACCAGCACGCCAAACTGGGTATGCTGGGGCAATAACCCAGCTTGAAGCTGGGACCATGTCAACCAGCATGAACAGTAAAACCAGATCAACCAGCACGACCATCATCTCAAGCTGGGCATGCTGGGGTAATAACCCAGCTTGAAGCTGGGGCCAGCTTAAGCCTGTTTATTTAATAGGGGCGCGTCAATTCCCTAGAAAATGTAATTAAGATAGAGTAGCGAATTCTCTACACGCAATGTATTTGCAACACACCGAAATACTGCCAAAGGTAGTTTAAACACAACATCTCGATCACAGTATTTAAGATAGGCACAAGTCTGCATTAGAGTCACAAATAGAAATAATCCTGTTTCACTTCGCGCTTTGATCTTCCCGGCGCTTTCCTGACCGTCTCGCATGATTCGATGATATGGCTGCCGGTGCCGTAAAAGTAGGAAGCGTTGTAGGAGAATTGGAGGAAAGTGAGAGGCGATTATATACGTGCGCTGGGCGCACGTATATAATCGCCTCTCACTTTCCGGAGCGATAAAGGGGGTGGTAGCGATAGAGATGGGGTGATTGGGCCAGCGTCCGCAGAGGTGGTCACTAATTCCGGTTTGCCCAGAGGTGGGGATCCAGCGCCGACGGCTGGCACAAGGCGGTGTCCGGTTGTTCAACTGACCTCCGCGGCGACCGCCTCGTGTGAGAGGAGGCTACTCTTCAGCCACAACGGTGCCATGAGGCTAGCCTCTTCATCGGTCGCCGTCGCCTTCGTGTTCGTTGTTAGGGGAGAAAATACCCTGATGCTTCGTGACTCCGCTATCTGCAGGCCGAGCGGGCGCACCCAGCGTGTGGAAGGGAAAGCCTCCTGGGACATCGTAACCACCTTGTGGGAGCCGGTGCAGCGCGCTTCTTCTACGGCTGTTCGTAACGGCAACATCTGGTTGACACCTCGGGCTGATTGATCGCCCTTTGCGAGCATTGCGGCTGGTCCGCCTCGGAGATCTGGCCGCAACAGTGCGTCCTATTACAAATGCTGGTTTCGAATCCGGCCATGCACCGCCATCGCGACCAACATTCCGGTGGAGGTTGCTGTAATATTACTTTGAATTTTTTGCCCAAACCATCATCACTCAAACGCGGCAAAGATGCAGCACCACTGATGATGTTTAGAAGTGCACATATAAAATAAAAGTAGTTACGGTACGTGGATGTCTGCTTCTTCCATACAACTAGCGAATTTTCTCCCTCGCAGAAATGTTAATGTGTGGCCCAAATGCGTTCTGTGTCTTCGCTATGGGGGGCATATTTGGTGACGCAAATGCTCATAGCGTCAGAAAAGAGAAACCTATAAATGCATTTGCATGTAGCGTTTTTCTAAACACCGTAAACCATTATATGTAAAATATATATTAGTAAAATGTCTTGATAAGCTTGTTTTCGATTATGCTACCAAGTTTCCAATTGGAACCATCAATTTAAGTTTATTGAATTAAATTTTAATCACAGAAAAGTAAATAATAAACCAGTTATAGAAAAACGTCATTATTTTCAAAATTGTCCTGTTGGTATGAATTAAAATTATATTAACTGTCTTCCTGTGAGAAGAGTACTTGTTGCAAGAACGGTTTTGCACGGGTTTCCAGAATTATTCTGTATACTGTTTGATTCCTGTCATTTGTCTGCATGGCAACGATAGCGCTGCACCATGCGGCAGATTTTGTACGACCAGACCTCAGCTCCGTTAAACAGACCGAGTGTTGGTGCAAATAATTAAAATATTATCATCCTATGCGCGTATCTTACCGAGTTCATATCCGACTTGTAACCTCTGATGCAAGGAGTACCAATACCAAAGCCCCCTGTAACGTTCCTTCTGGTGAACCACAACACAACCATGGAAAAGGATATCATCAGGGATGATCTCGTGAACACATTATTGTGCGAACTGGTGTAGTTTAGAGCATCCACCTATAAAAAAATATGCCAATACAGTTACAAAACACACTAGTACAGGTGTGCCCAACACATACCCCAAAGGCGGCATCCGGAAAACAAATCATTTTTTTATTTTGTTTCTCCAAGTTGAACCGACTAAAGCTCGTTACCGCACTATAGAAGTTTAAACAGTGAATGATTTCGATTAGGTATTGCTTACCATATGTATCTTGATCACATGCACATGTGAGGCGAATGTATCCAAATCAATGCAATGCACGCGCCATTCTGCAGTGCATTGGGGAGGTGGGCGAGGTCATTGTTTACATACATTATCGAAGGATAATTTATATTGTTCGGGGGTAGAAATTTGATACAAAAATAATTACAGTTTCTGCACTACAATACGTTTAAGAATACTGCTTGTTGGTACGTACTTGTAGATATATTATTTGTTGGGTAGTCAGCTGTTTGTACTCTGCTGTCCTTGCATTATTTCGGTTCAAATTATTTCTATAGTTCAAGCTGATATATTTACACTTATATATTACGTCTTGTTTTCGGTTCTGGGCGAATTACCGCAACCCTTACAGCCCCACAAACTTTCAGTTCACAGATGGTCGATAAAATATCAATCAATATCATAACTCAAACCGCAGTAAACAAGACGCGTCATATAAGAACGCAAAAGACGCTCCGGTTAAATATTTATCTTCTGGCACGGGCCATCGCACCTTTTCAACAAAATGTCAGCGCGCAGCTCTATATTTTAATATTTTTGTTCTTGAGATGTCATCAAGATTACACAAACTGGTGCCAGAGCAGGTTATGTAGGCTGCCTCATATAGAGTCCAGACATTTCCCTGAATGTAAAATCAAAAGTTATCTCATCGAAACATGTTACCAAATGTTGGTTCAACAAATTCGTTCCAAACCAGAAGTGCCCTGTCAATTTACAAACACAGGGGTTACAGTTCCCATGAGAGAAAAGTCTTGCGAATGACTATGCCAGGGGCTTGTTCCCGTAGTAGCCGAGATGGCCATGCCGGGCGCACTTTCCCCGTAGAGGCTGAGATGGCCACAGGGGACAAACGAGATAGCCAAAAAGTATGTTGATGGACAAAAACGAACAGTTCGGTTTTGTTTGCGACCAAGTAGTAAAGGCTCCATTATATCAAGTAGGGGCTCGTTCGGGATTTAGGATAAAAACTTGCAAGTACAAGATGAAATTTAAGACAAACCGACAGATCATTGGTGTGGCGTGAACAAGCTTCTACTCAACTGGCATTCACTACATCAATTCCCCCCCCCCAATCCGCCGACGAACCCGATGTTACCACGGCTGCAGTCTGCCTCTGTGGAGGCCCTCTGGAAAGAATTGCTCCGCAGCTGGCAAAGTTTACAGGTTTCAGTTGTCGACAGTCGCCCAAAGAATTAATCGCAACACTCAAAAACGTTTCCTGAATTACAGGAGTCACCACATCTTTGGAAAAGGGGCCATAAAGAAATCAACTGCCATCGTTCTTCCACGCGACCATAGTTCCGTGAATTCAGAAATGGTAACGCGAGAAGTTTATCCGTCGGAAATTTCTTTGCTCTCTTAATACATACTTAGTCCCCTCCACAAATATGGCTTCCGGAAGCATTCATTGAAGTGAAGGAAGCGCCACTTCTGTAGCAATATTGGAAATAAGATGTTTCAAAACAATATTTCGGCTCCGGAATTTAATTATTGTGACTACCCGCACATATATAGTGATTGCCTCCGTCCTCTAAGAACATCAAAACGGATCTGTAGCGACGCGGAGGCGGTGACGGTCTCGTCGAAGGGAAGTCAAAGTTCCAACTGTTTGAATGTTTAGCCATGATTGCTTTTGTGACCTGAAGAATAGCGTGAACATTATAGGCGTCTCAGAAGGTGCTTCGTAAAACCATAGGATTGCCCCGTATGATAGGCGCTCGCTGTTCGACGCGGTCGGGTGCGTACTCGCTCATGCTAGCGTCAGCGGAAGAACTAGGCCTAGCGCTTTGAAACTATGCCCGGTTCATCAAACAAACGATGTTTCATCGGCACATTATTTTGAAATCTTCCCGTGTTCGTTCCATCGACCATGCTTGCGATGTTTCATTGAAAGCGTGTTTCCGTGCATATCGCCTCGGTCGCCGGCGGGAGGGTGCTGGCGACCGAGGCAATATGAGCTTGCCCAAAGCTTGGAAGCTCCTATGAGGCTTGGTGCAAGTTCGCGCCTCGAGTTTAAAATTTCACCCTGACGCCCTTAGGCGAAAAGGATGGTTGGATCCACTATTCGTAATCCTCGTAACCCTCGTAAGGGTAACCCTCGAGACCCTCGTGACGATAACGCTCGTAAGCCTCGTGAGGGTAACCCTCGTAACTCTCACAAGGGTAACCCTCGTGACGTCGCACGTGACGTCTCCTTTGATGCCATTATCGGAAACGCCCCATAATGCAACGCGCGGTTACGCCAACGGCGACGGCGCTCAAGCCGGAAATGGGCGCCTAAGAGCTGCGCTTTAAAAAACATGTAGAGCCTATCCTCTTCACCAGATAATCCTACATCTTCACTTCAACACTCGAGTACTATTCTTAGAGGACGACGTCTCGAACTACCTTAAGGACGATGTCAAGCACGACTTCTAGGACGACCTCGAGGACGGTGCCTAGAGAACATCTAAGACGGCCTCAAGGACGACTTGTAGGACGACCTTGGTAACGAATTCTTGGATGACCTCGAGTATGACGTCTATGATGACCTCAAGGACGACTTCTAAAACGGCCTCGAGGACGATGCCTAGAGGAAGACCTCTCGGACGACCTAAAGGGCGACTTCAAAGACGACCTCGAGGATGACGTCTAGGACGGCCTCAAGAACGACGCCTAGGCTGAACTCGCGGACGACCTGCCGGTCGACTTCTAGGCCAACCTTGAGGACGATGCCTAGAGATGATTACAAGGATTCTGGACCTCACTATCTAATAATGCTAGGGAAGTCCGACCCACGCTTGTTGCCCCCTTTTTATTTTTTCTTACTTGTCAAGACCAATGGGTACTTTTTTGTTGACATGTGAGGACGCATTTTCCCCCAGACTCTAACCCATAAGAGCTTCGCTGTAAAACACAAATGTCGACGAAACACACGTACCAGAGGGCGTGGAAAAAGCTAAACAATACACATAAAGAAAAAAACACGCAAAGAACGAACACAGATACACACAGTTCTTTAAAAAATTGTTGTGTGTCTGTGTTCGTCCTTTACGTGTTTTAATATTTCGGAGCATAATGTCGACGAATCGTTGCAGGAGCATGTGTTCAAGAAATTTAGCAGTGCCACGGAGTCGTGCTGGCGCGCGTCAAATTAAGCATTACTTTATGCTTTTACTTTCTCCAGGGGTTTGGGAGTGTATTTGGTCCGATGCTAGTCGGCTGCGGGGCACGGTTCATAGTTTCAGCCATGGTTGGGAGTCACCAAACTGGACGCAACTTGAATGCTGCAATGACGCACTTGACTCGGAAGTGTTTTGTCTTGAAATATTTCTTCTTTTGAGATCTTTACTTCGGAGTATAGTTTTGCCTTGTGTCTAACGTCTCTTGTACTCATGGCTTTGAATGTGTCTTGTATTGTTCAAAGCTGCTCTAGTGAACATCGTTTAAAAAGCTTTTGGCTTTTGTATGCTTTTGTTCTTGCGACGGTTGCTTTCGCATTGGACTCTGAGCCATTTTATTGGTGCTAAAGTTATATTCCCGGTAGATGTTTCAAGTATGTGGTCATTTCATCTCTTAAACTTTAATATGTATGTTCGTAAATTTCAACCAGTGTTCTTTTTTGCATCATGAAAAAGTCCGTACTTTTTCATAGTGAAGCTGCCTAACTAAAACCTTGAATCCATAGCGGGACATTAAGCTTTGTGTTGCTCAGTATAACGTGACTATACTATCTTGCTTTTGGACCACATTATCCAAGATATAAAAATACATTAGACATAGCTTTGAGACGTGGGCCGGTCACTCCTGCTGTTTGATGTATTGTGAAGAATAAGGGCTTTGCACTTGGCGTAACTTTTTCGCCATATTTGTCATGGTCGCAACTGCACAGTTCACTCTCAGTGCTATTACTGTTAGACCTTAAGATTTTATTCGGAGGCATTTTATCGATACTATGTCCTTATTTTATCATCATAGTGATAAAAATATATTCCTGGCTCAATTATATCTGCAGTAACTACTAAAATTATGGTCAATATGTGTAAACTTTCATAATACCATATGAAAGATCATGGTGGCATATGTCATGAACTTTTATGAATGTAAAATGCACAGTTCAATTTGATGCTTAGCGAAAGTAGTCTGCCAAACTTTCGCCGTCAGATGGCACATAAACGTCATTGTTTCCTTTCGCCGTCAGATGGCACATAAATGCCATTGTTTCACACAAGTCCGAGATTCTGGAGTGCGGCGCAAACTGCTTGCCAAGCCTATTTTAACAAGTCAACAGGCAGAGGATATCGCCCTGGCATCCGAGTTGGCTGCAATGAACGTCCAGGAAACGGAGGGGCAACCGCTAAACACGAAGAGTGACCAAATAGTTTGTGCATTCCGCAGAAGGCGACAAGAATCCCGGAGGAAGAAGAAAGAAAATAACCTCCCCAGGATGCAAAAAACGACAGTTTCGGGCGGTGTGAGAGGTGCGGCATGACCGGCCATATAGTTAGAAGCTGTTTTTGGAACTCATGGTGCTGCCAATGCCACCAACAAGGACACCTTGCTAGGATGTGCCCAAAAGGCGACCACGTTCAGAAAAAAGATAGGTCTTTGCGAACTAGAGGCGTCAGACAATTACCCGTACGGCCTGTGTACCCTCGAGGGTCGAGTCTCGACGGTCAGTTGTGTCAACCTACTCAAGACGATTCGCCGAGTGTTTCGCGGCGGGGGCGTGACATTGAAGTGGAAACAGGACTGTGGGTCCCCCATGTGGATTGTCAGATGTCCCATTTATATCAAGCACCAGGACGACTGGCCAAGGTTACACAAGACGTCATTGCAGCTCTCCTGTTTCTTGGGCAAACTACCTGTACAAGGACGACTGGACGTTCAAGTCTCCTTCCAAGGTCAGACAAAAGAGGGTACACTGATCGTCCTAGGATGTACAGGACCAAATCTATGTGAGCGGGATCTCATCCAGACGTTTTATTTGGAGGAGTACCAATCAACAACGTAAACACAGATTCAGGTGAACCTTCTATTTCTGTTCATTCAAAAGACAATGCAAACCTCTAAGCGTTACTCACAGAATTTTCGGAGTTATTCGAGCCAGGCCTGGGGTTAACCAAGCTACTGCCCGTTAGCCTACAAGCGCCGGAAGGTGCTTCGCCGTAGTTTCACAAGGCACGCATAGTTCCATAGTCGCTGCGTACTAAGTGGACGGAGAAGTCGATAGTCTAGTAAACGTCGGTGTCATATCGCCCCTGACTAGCTTAGAATGAGCTACCCCTCTCGTTCATGTGGTCAAGGCGAAGGGGTGCATCAGGCTCTGTGGTGATTTTAAAATCACTGTGAACTCCAAGTGCAGGCAAGAGCAGTACCCGCTGCCCAGACTTCAAGACATTTTCGCCCACCTGAATACCGGAGAAGTCTTCAGTACCATCGATTTGAATTATGCCTACAACCAGCTTCCATTAGATGCCGACACTCGGCAGCTAATTGTGGTGAACACACAGACGGGCTTGTCCTGTTTTAACCGCTTGCCCCCTGGAGTCGCATCTGCACATGCGATTTCTAAGCGTCCGATGAAAGCACTTCTACAGGGACTTCCCGGTGTTCAATTATACTTGACTGACGTTATTGTCGCAGAGGAGAGAGGAGATAGCAGCATGCTACGGAAGGTTCTAGAGCGATTCCGGGAGTACGGAGTTAAGTTGCTCCCAGGAAAATGCAAATTCCGACAGGCCGCGGTAGATTTCTTCGACACCGCATAGATGCAAAAGGCTTGCATCCTGAGACAGAGAATATTGACGCGGTTCGTCAGATACCTCGTCCGACGAGCGTCGCCTAGTTACAATCGTTTCTGGGACTCGTGACCTACTACCACAGGTTCCTGCCAGAGATTGCAATCAGAATGTTATTTCTCTGTGTTCTCGTTAAGAAGGATGTCTCTTGAAAGTGGGACAGGGAGGTAGAACAATCTTTCATTCAGGTGAAGAACTTCCTAAAGATGGGAGACTTTTGGATCATTACGATCCGAAGCAACCCCTTTATCTAAAGTGTGACGCGTCCCATTGTGAAATCCGTGCTGTGTTGTATCATCGAGTCGATATTGCAGGTTGGCCTATCGGATTCATACCCCCGTGCTGTCTGCGGCAGAGAACTACTCGCAGCTCTAGGGAAAGGCTCTCGTCCTGGTCTTTGGCGTTACCAAGTTTCGCGAGCATCTTTTAGGTCAAACTTTTACGCTGTTAATTGATTATTAACAATTGGTATAGTTGTTTCTCTCTTAATAGGCCATCCCAGCAATGGCAGCAGCAAGAATCCAACGTTGGGCACTGTTACTCAGCGCATAGACCTACAGAGTCCAGTACAAGCCGGGCGAAATTAGCGTTCCGGCAGATGCATTGAGTAGGCTGCCGGTTCAAGGGAGTCCTGATGACGCCACAGCACGGGCAGAAGAGAGAGACTCAAAACAGTATGTATTACTCACCCAACACCTCGACGATGGTTTATTGACAGCCCCAGAGTTAGATGATCTCTCCGCAGAAGACGGGGTGCTCCACCAGGTTTGAAAAAAGATCAAGGAAGGTTTGCCAAACAAGCTAGGAAGAACAAAGAAGACCCGCAACCATTTTTTGCGCCCAAAGAGGAGTTAACGATCAGTCATGGGCTCATATTCTGGGGCCATCGGGCTTTGGTTCCTGGAAGCACCAAGGAACCGATGATGCGGCTGCTGCATGACACACATCAAGGGATTTCCGCAATAAAAACAATGGCCCGTTCACTTTTCTGCTACGCGAGTTTAAATTGGGACATCGAGAACCTCAGAAAGACTGGCCCGATTGGCGTTCAAGCTGCTAGCATGCCCCCAGCGAAGACGCCCATTTCGTGGCCAAAAACCGGGGAAACGTGGTCGAGGCTACATGCAAGCTAGGCTGGTTCAATCGACAATCATATGCTGTTGTTGGTGTTGAATTCCCACAGCAAGTGGATGAACATAGAGCTTATCAATACAGCAACATCGGAGACCACCAGTGAAGTCCCCCGCACCTGTTTAACCAGTTCGATCTTTCAAGAACGCTGGTCTCCGATAATGAGCCCCAATTTTCTAGTGAAAGTTTCAAGCAGTTCATGCTCCAAAACAACAGTGATCACCTGCGCACAGCTCCGTACCACCCGTAATCAAACGGCTTCAAAACGGGCGGTACGGACGGTAAAGCAGGGTTGAAAGCAGGATACAAGCGGACACCTACAGGCTTGATAGGCCCGGTTTCTACATCGATATCTCATGGCACCCTTTCCACGTGGTAGAACGCCAGCTGCAATGTTATTCGGATATGAAAACCGCTCACAATCTGACAACGGACTTCCCCGACTAACACTCCCTCCTGCAGACGAGACATCGACTGGCAAATTCAGTGCTAGCAAGACGGTAGGGTACCGGAGCTACGTAGCAGAAGACAACTGGAAACCAGGAGTAGTTCAAGCAACGGAAGGTTCCCGGATGGTGACTCAGTGAGACACTGAAGGAAACCCCCATATGCGTCATTACGACCAGATGAGGACGCGAGTTTCTCCCAGCATCTCAACTTTCATAGGGGCCATCGACCCACGGGCCTTCGACCCACAGACGGCGGGCACCAAGGGTGAGCCGTCCAATAGACCGCACGCCAGCAACACCGGAACTGAACGAGAAGCGCAGTCGGACTGTTCAGAGGCACCAGCACCTTCACGTCCGGACACTCCGCTGTTTCGCAGGTCAACACCTCCACGTCCGGAGACTCCGATACCCCGGAGCTCGACAAGAACACGCCGACCACCTCAAAGCTTCTCCCCGTGATAAGGGAGGAGTGTTGCGGCGAAGGTTCAAGGACCACGTGTTCAGTGCCGCGTTGACACACGTGGCCGACACGCGCGGACACAGATGACCGACATCGGCACTCGTGCGAGGGGCTCGTGACCGACGGACCGGGATGCCGGACATGGCGGCACACGAATAAACCGGCCGTTATTTTCTTGGTATTCGAGCCTACATAAGTTTACAAATAATGTTGAGCTACAGCTGGAGGGAGACATACTGAACAGGGATTGTTTATGAACATAATGGTGGGTTGAAATCGAGCTGGTGGTAGTTGAGACTTCTGTGTCTCTCCGTCTCTTCTTTTTCGCAATCTCGGAGCGTTTTTACTATGTTCAAGGTTGGTTTAGTTTGTTCCATTTAATTTTCGGAAGCTGCAAGCACCCTTACCCACGACTGAAGATTGACAATTCAGGCGGGTCACATGGACGCAATGAGAAGAGAAGGAAGGAAACGGATATGGAGATGGTTACAGATGCTATGGATAAGATATAGTACATCAGCTCCCTCCCTACAATCTCCATACTACACTTAAAATTTACTACACTTAAAATTCCGGTTGCCCGGAACGATGTTTCTCATGCTTTTAGGAGCAGTAAGTACACCGATTAGACCACCACCACCCCCATTCTGGCGCATGCACACAGCAAGTGAATGGGAGCTCCCATTGGCTAACGACGGCGTGGTTGAGAAACATGTTCCCCAACGCCAGATCAGCTTTGCGGTTGCGGCTCCACTCCTCGAATAAACGCGTCGTTAGTCCTCTCTTGATGAAGCGGGCACAATGATGAGTCTCCTTTGTTATCTCCTTGACATCAATTGAGATTTTGTTAAAACTAATAAATTA
The DNA here is from genome assembly GCA_037355805.1 of Ixodes ricinus. Classification (NCBI taxonomy): domain Eukaryota; kingdom Metazoa; phylum Arthropoda; class Arachnida; order Ixodida; family Ixodidae; genus Ixodes; species Ixodes ricinus. The sequence continues at coordinate 37,297 of JAZHYW010070297.1, forward strand.
TAATTTTTCGAATATCCTGCATTTCAAAGAGCAGTTTATAAATATTTGCAGGTAAACTGAATATGTGAAAATACTTTTTACAGATCTTCGCAGTTTCTTCGTACTCCTGGCGTCAAGGCAAAGCAGCGATCTATGAATGTTGCGTCGAAAAACCTGCCAAATGTTCTCAGTGTGACTGACGGAAAACTAAGACATGCCTTGTTCAGCGAGATCATCGTAAGGCTGCATGAAGCAAAAATGAATAAAAAGTTGCAGTTTAGCCTTTGTTGTTTAACACGGATTGTTTTCAGAAGACATATGTGGTAAATAAAGCCGTTCGTCTCTTCCAAATGATTTCCTTTCAAGGACTCAGCTTATGGGTTTGCAGAAAGTATGCGCTCTCTGTAGAAGTATTTAATTACCTGACTCTATTGTTATGCACATGAGAATGTGCTAAAAGCAAGGTCACCAGTTTCATAACCAATGGCCGGCTGACTCTTAGAGCATAACCAATACTGATAACAAGGTTTAAAATGGCACTGCTTTGCCGACATGCTGTAACTTTTTAACTGAACAAGAAAGCAAGAACCCTGTCCTTGCCATGTTTCACAACTTAATGTGGGTAATATAATTTCATCTTGTTCTGAAAATAAAATAAATCTCTACATACGACAGTACTTGTTCGCCTTTTTATAGCTGCATTATAAGAAAGTACCTGCATTTTAGTTAGATGTTCAGACGGCTAGATCACCGAGCAAATAGCCTCATATTGTGGGAAGTTACTCCTGCTGAGCGAGAGTTGGTGCAGTTCAGGTGTTCCCCTGATAAAAGAGCTGGTGCGCGTAACCTAGTAGTAGAATTGTGGAACAGGGAAGTAGCAGAAGACAAAAAAACGTAGATGAAACTATACAAAATAGAAGTGCTAAATATTTCAACATAATATAACAGGAGAGTTTCATTTCGAGCAGAAATAAATCGACGAAATGAGACCCATATGGCGCACATAGTGCATGAGAAATAGGAACCAGGCCTTGTAGCCGTGGGCTTGGGGGCCGTAATCCAGCAAGTCGAGGGCCGCGATTCAAGTCCCCTGTAGCAGTCTGTTTCATCGGACATGGTAAAATAAACCATCATATAAAAATTTCAATGTGCGACAAAGCTTTGTTAGTCACTTACCACTTCAACTTCCTCAACTGCTCCAAGAGGATCAGGCTTGCTTTCCTCTCTAAAGCTGCTACTGGGGAGCGATGTTGATTTCTACATATGATTTCTACAAGGTTATAATCAAGGTATGCGTATGTGGTCAGACCAAGATCAACGAGAAAGGGCGTGCTCTGACATCCGCTTAAGGGGTACAGGCTTCTTTACATTAAATACAAAGCCCCAGCGCGGTTTTTTTATGCATTGGTTTATAGTATTACAAGTAGTCAGGATAAAATAAAGTAATGTGCTGCCTGACAGTACCTGGAAAACATTCGAAACCAGTTTAGAAAGAAACAAAAAAACTATATCCTCAGCTGGAGGCCCAAATCAGGTAGGCCCCATGCGAGCAATCATCTAAAACGAATAGGTTTGTTTATGAGGCATACTCAAAGATTCCGGATGAAGGAGACATGCATTAAATAAAGCCATTTAATATTCAAAATAATAAAAATATTCCCAGCACAATATTCCTGTCAATATCTGTAATGACGAAAGTCACCACTTTGTGCCACGAATCATATAAATAATGCACTTACATGTGACCTAGTTCACGTTGCGTTCAGGAAGAGTTATTAGAAGGCTTAAAAATCTCGCTAACGAAGGAACACTGGTCGTTCAATGGCTGTTGAAACAGACTAAGTTCGTAGAAGAATGCTTCTAGAAAGGCCTGTTTATTACCGGACCGAGCAGTTAGAGAATTACTGGGAAGAACTTTCCTGTTACGACAGCCAGATTTCGAGACAATTCTAGTTTCTGAACTGAGAATGAAGTAATACTTTCATGGTTACGAAATATCTAATTATGAAACAGCAGGTAACCTTTGACGACCATGGATAGAGCAGATAGCGCAGGTTAAATAATATGTTGTCCCTTGTTCCTGCCAGGCATGCACGGATGATGGAAGTTCATTTTTGGGAAAGCGTCACCCTGCCTTTAAAAATCTCAGAAAGGCATCAATATTCGGGGCACAACATTTAGGGTAACAGCAGGATTCGGTGTAATATCGGGCAGCTTTTAACCCATATATTACACAAAGCTATCGAAATATATCACGAACACCAAACCCAACACAGAAAAACTGGAAACATCGCGTGACAGAGGTCAACATGGATCTGACATCCCATATTCTTGTTTTTGCCAAAGCACAGGGCTTATGATCTGTCTGGCCGAGTAGGCAAGATTATTTGTCAAGTAGGCTCCTTGAGTGTTTGTTACATTTTCTTGGGGGACCTTATTTGTACTGGCTTCAGTGAATTTATGACTCCTTAGTATTTGACTGATCCAAATAAATAAAAATGTATCAAATGTAGGCATGCAGTACTCTTAAACGGAGTTCATAGAAGCACTTGGTGACCAAACCAGGATCAATCTTGTGCCAAATGGCGTGACAACTGTACGGGATTTAATCATTGAAGAAGCAGGTCTTTTGATAGTATAAAATCAGTATTTCTTTATTGATTCTGTGACTTTGCTAACTGAGCTCATTATTACAATCAATGTGTTAAAAATATACTGTGTTTATTCAGCTTATTAAAAAGTGTCGGCTCCAACATTTCACACATTTCCAAACCATAGCGGTTTTTGCCGTAGACTTTTTTATGGAGAAGAACACATAAATATTCACATCAACACATTATACACCCTTCATGCTTGTAAAAAATACTAATATGCACACCGTCTGTTCCAGCTGAGATTTATGATGGCTCACGACGCTGAGAGTTTTCATACAGTATAAAATAAAATAAATGAAATGTTCTGGTGATTTAATACTTGGGTAAACGATCTATAACAGATAATTTTCAAGCAACGTTTCGAGAGGATTACTCCACTGCTCAAAGAAAAATAATTTAGCTCAGCCTAAAATATTGAACATGAACATAAATATTTTCGCCAATGACAGATACAAAGACGGATAATGCAGTAGTGTATTAGGCGTTTATTAGAGATAACTTGTGCCGAAAACAAAATCAGAGGTACATCTGTCGTGGTCGTCGGTAATTGGGTTACAGCTGGCTAGAGCGGTTGCGAAAACGGCACCTCTGCAGCCATGGGCATACGTTTTTATAGCAATGGTACCTGTATCGAGTACAACCCTTAGAGTACAAGAATTCGACTATATACAAACAGAAGATAATGGTAACGCGTGAGTTATTTTTGTATATTTCCAGAAACTAACAAAAAAAAATATATCATGGCTGGGATTCAAACACGGCACTTCCGTGTGAGATCCGGGCAAGCTAACCATAGATCTACTTTCGCCGCGCCTATCCGAGAATGCGATGGAAATACGTGTTAAGTGCATAGCGTTCCGAATATTGAAGAGGAGCTATGCTCACTATTGAAACCTCGTAGAGGTTTGAACTTCCTTCAAAAACGGTTGGTCCAGTCATTTTGCAGTGGTCCTGCTTGTCGATTAAAACTCCTAGGTGTGTCCGAATTATAATTCCGTCTACGTGGAAAGAGCTGGAAATAAACAAGTTTGTGTTACTGAAAAAGCATAGTCTTCAGTGCTGAAAGTTAACCACTACATTAAGGAAACGTAGTAAATATGAGATAAAAGACAAATATTCTACACAAGATACAATAAATCATTAATAATAAATGTTTAAACAAAGACTGCGTCTGCACAGCTTTCCAGCATAGTCTGCTCAGGGGGCAGAAATGGTGAGGTTCATTTATTGTAATGTACACAGAAAATGTGTGCATAGGTTTGTACAAGACATTGGCGCCGCGGTGCAACTCGTAGCTTAGCCATACTGCATGCAGATCAGGTGCTGTCGCCGGATGGCAGAACGCATTGTGTCAGTCGTTTCTAATTAGCATGAAACAACCCAATCACCACGCAACACAAAATGTGCAAGGCCCCAGTAACCTCTCACTCGCATTACACTAGACATAGATTTAAAAACCCAGATCCGTTACATTTTCTAAAATGCAACCTAGATCATCTTATCAAACGTAGGACGACCCTGATATGCCAGCAAGCCAATATCTTTAGGATAAACTGAGGAGTGAAGAAAGCATCTTATATTGTCTTCATGAATTAATGAAACTGGAGCATGCCTTTTCTTAGTACTAACGACATTCCCGAGAAAAAAAACATTGTAGGCGCAAAAACACCAAGAAAATGATGCTTAGTTACCGTCGTTGTCAATGGACTTCATGGAAATAATTTATTAAAACCTTCTAAGAAGCCATTCAGGTTATATAACCTGATAACACAAACACAGAAGTGCAGGACGCTGGTAGGCTTTTGTATAATAAAAGTATGGAAACACTACTCCCTCTTAATATAGAGGAAAGCAATCGTGGGAAAGCATTGTCGGGTTGGAATGGAAAGCAGCAGATGGTAAATCTACACACGAAGCAATAATTCTCCGCACATATGGTGGAACTACTTACATGCTACTAGGGCGGAGGGCACTTAAACTGATACACACAAAAAAGTATGTCTAAATCGCCAGTGTTTTTGCGCTTTATCGACGAAATGCACTAATATCTTGCGGAGGGGTTCGTTGTCTTCGGAGGAGCTTTCCGTTCTTCCGGGTGTCGGGGGTTTCGAATTCAGACACCCCACCTCTGGTGATCACGACCTAGGGTGTTCTTTCGGTTTTATTTGCAGAACCAATCATTCCTCCCGGGTTTCGGCGGTTTCGCGCGAAGGGTACTCGTGAAACTAAACCATGTAGTTCCGCCAGCCAGACATTGTGAGAGGAGTGCGTGTCAAAAACCAAGCGGGATTATAAGCGTGCGAAAACATATTCTCCCCATACATAAGAGGAAAATGGAACTTACAGCGATATTGAACCGAAATCATGAATTCGCAAAATAAGGCCGCAGAGGCGTTGAACGGGACGTTACGAACTCCAAAACATTACACATAGCTCGGTATCTCAACCAGATGGCCGTAATTTTGTAAAATTAATGGCGCGATCAGACGAGAGCTATGACGTCACTGTCCTCATTGAAAATTCGAGAATGAGTGAAAGGAGCCTCGCTTCTATTCTCCTCGCTTTTCTTCACCAGCTCGACGGGACGTAACGAGGAGGAGAGGGAGGGACAATCGTGACATCACATGTCTTGTCGGTCCTTTCGGCTGCGTTCAATTGCCCACTCATTTTTTTAAAAATATGGCGATCCCTTTGAGATATCGTTGTATGAGTGATATTTTTGGATTTGGTAGTGTCCCGCCGATCGCTCCAGCCTTGTTTTGTAAGCTTCAAAGTTCGGTTCGGTATATCATTGACGAGCAAACGCAAGGAGCGAAAGAGCACGGTATAAACCGCGCCGCGGCCTCACAAAACGGACACAGTCCAGTCCAATCGTTACCAACGACTACCATACGCGTATCGGCATACATGCTAGCACAAACATATGAAGTGGAAGCGATGGTGGGCGACGAAACTGCGCTGAACGTATGTACTGACACTGGGCGATCACATTAAGATGACATGGTAATACAATATGACTGAGTCGACAGAGTCGCTTCAAGAGTTCCTGACAACCCGAAAGTGTGGCAGTGACAAATCTGGGAAGCACTCAAAGCGAAGCCGTCGCGAGTGAATTATCCCTGCATTTGTACGGAAGCTTCGACGAGATGGCCACAAATGTCCAGTCGAGGTCTTTTCTAGCGACCATGGTATGCGCAGAAGCGAGCAGGCCCACAACGCAGCACTGGAAGCTTGGAATCTTATCCCTGAGTACTGCACAAAACTGGTCAGCTTAGAAGAGCAATACCACTACGAGGAGGCGATGCATTTTGCGAGAAAGCAATAAAGAAAAACGTTATGGCTTCTGATTTTGGAGAAGGACCCAGTCTTGTTTGGATACAGACCGTGGGAGGACGTTCGACGCCGGAGGATACGGATCGGCGCGTCACACACCATAGGCAAACAGCCGCTCTTGAAAAGAAAACCGAAAAAGTTGAATGCACTTTGTGTATTCAAGAGGAGATTGGGATTTAAACTTCCTACCACCGGAATCTTTTTTTGAAGATGTCAGACTTTACATGTGCATGGTGATTATACCTGGTCAAGGCTCTTCAAAGACACAAAAAACATAAAAGCAAGCCCACCATCAAGCGGTCTTGGATTCGACTCTCGAGTACTTGCGCAAGGTGGGTGTCAGGACTCCGGATAGTACCCTTCCCCTTCTCCAGATGCCATTAAGCAAGAAAGAGATACATCCATTAAAGAACATGTTTTCACTCGCTCACACTCTCGTTTATAATATCCAGCTCACTTGTTCCTTTGCAATACTACTATTATGCTAATAACCTTAAAATGCAGGCCGTTCACCCTTGTTGGAGTTAGACAGGTCGTAGCTGTTAACAAGCTTTTGATGTACTGACGTCTATCGCGTGGTCAGCTCAACTGATAGAGCGCTCCAGTGAAAACGGAGGTGACCCTGCTTTGGCTTCAGGAGAAGGCGTATTTTCTTCAGTCGTGTACCAGTCACTTAGCTATGTTTGGAGATTTTCGTTTGTCATTTTTCCTTCTTCTGCTTCTTCATATGTTATAATCGTTAATGTTGTCTATTTCGCTTGCACCTTTGAAATATTTGCAATATAGTAACAAAAAGTATAATGTTTAATGTGGTGACTACGGCAGCTGAGGCTCGGACACAAACACTCACGCTGCTCACACCAGGTGTGACGATGGGGTTGTTGATGAGGTTGTAGGGCATAAATATACCTGGAATAACAGTCGCCTAGCATTTCTTTTAAGGTGCATTTTGTGCAAGGTATTGTGCATTTGGTTTTTCCATCCACATAGTAGATAGTTGTTTTAGTACATGTCTCCATAAATATAAATTCAATTACAAATATTCTATAATCATACCATGACTGCGTAGCTCTTTTAAGAACGTGATATGTTCTGTAAGGAACACTCCTAATGGGATTAGGACACACGACCAAATTTTATTTTTAAGCTATTCACTTTGGTATGAATTTGACATTGGTAATAAATGTTTCGAGGAAAAAACGCCTTCGTTGTTATCGTTTTTTTTTTCTTACGCAATGCATTCACTCAATGTCTAGATAGATGTTGAGGTATTTAGCGCACAAAGTAGAGAGAAGAACAGGACGGAAAAGCCGCTCCTCACACCTATGTTTATTAAAAAAAAAAAAAAGATTCTTTGCGGAGTTGTGCTTCGAGCACAAGCCCGTTGAATGAAAGTGGCTCGCTCATCAAAGCTCGTGTGGGCGTATAATTGTCTGTTGAATGCATTTTCTTTCTTGATTTGACGTCATGGATTGTACACTAATACTGTACTCGTCCTCAGGTGGGATGTGGAAAGCCTCCAGCACATCGTGGGTCAATTTGACTTTGCTCCTACGCAAGATGTTGTTCTCACTGTTTAACGGTGTGCCTGTGCACACACTACCATAGATAGGAAGATGTTTATCCACTGTTACCTTCAATGAATAATCTTGCTCCCGGAGTCGATTATTGAGAAACCTGCGCGTTTGCCGTAAGTAGCTCCTGCCACACGAATTTGGTATCCTATTAACGACGCTCGACGAAAATTAGAAAAAACAAAAAACATTACTTTGCATGCTGCTAGGTGTGCTTGTGTTTTATGGTACTGTGAGATTACATATTCACTCTAGGGCAAATTTGATTAAGGCATTTATTTCCGGTGCTAAATAAACTACTCTTACTTCATAGCGGCTTGCAACGATGTTTTCTTTTTACAAGTATCTGGCGTTACGTCCGACGTAACCCAAGTTACGTCCAAATCTTCCCCTTCATTAGGTTCACGGGGGAGAGAGAGGAGGGCGCGGGGGAGGGTTAGGTATAGGCGGTTCAGTGCTCCGTCCGGACGTAACGCTAGCCACAGCGTTTCTTTTAATATATGAAACATCGTGTGCAGTTACGGTATGATCACTGGGCTTTTTGTATCGGCACTTGTGTTGTTCTTCTGAAAGCCCTTTGCTTTCTTCACCAGAGTGATTGTCGCATCAGCCAACTGAGGTGACAAATAATCTGCTTTTCTTAGCCTCTCTATTTGCATACTGAAGCTTGCTGCTATAGTATGAAGACAGGACTTTGTTAGCGAAGAGCCCAAACATGTTAGAGTTATGCCCATCTTGATGACGTTTGAGTGCGCCGAGCCGTAGTCTTGAATGCCTTTCTTTGGTTGCCATAAACGAAAATGATTTTCTTCGAGTAATAGGTCGAAATGCCTTTCTTGTTGTTGTTGTTTTTTTATTTCTCTCTTGTGTGAGTAAAATGGTTGTAAGTTGCGCTTTTGTTTTCCTGATTTTTTTTATTCTACGTTTGGCGCTAAATACCTCAAGATTTCACACTACCAACTAGCCCAAATGTCAACTTTGCTACAGTCTCGATACATAATCTGTTTGTGCTTGCACTCAAAATCTGCATTGAAGAATTTTGTAATTTATTCATCACAAAGCGCTCAAAAGAACGAAACATGCCTTAGTTGGTCCAGCATCGTTGTGTAAAGTCTTCCGGATGTAGGTGAAAACAAATCAATCCCCAGAACAAGGCGTCCTATGGAACTTGGCTCTTGGAGCTTCTCCTGCTGCTTTCGAATTGACTGTAATAAACGTAAGACAACAATGCGTTTCATAATCATTACGTTCAAAAACCCGGGCAGCACAAAATGTACCCAGCCTACCTTATACGCGGGCCCTGATTTCTCATGCTTGGTTACGTATTGCGTCAGATGTTTTCATATGTGTTGAATGCGCGTCACATTAATGTACATCCTGGTTTTATTTGAATTATTTCGATACGTTTACAATTATTTTGAACCCGTGATTTTGGGACATCACGTGGGTGGTCGCTCTACGTCATTTAGAAACAAGTAGCGCTGCCGGGCCGGCTATCGGATACAAATTGCGGGCCATGGACGAACGCAGGCCCTGGAGGCAGCGGGTCGGAGAAGGCAGTGCATTTACGTATCCACTCGTTGAGCTCTGATGTAAAATCGTCAAAGAATAACGGGAGCAAACGACAGCAGCCTACGCACTGGCATGCTCATCTCACAGTCAAAGAAGGTGTATGAACGGTGTCGGGCGGTACTTTTCAGTCCAAGGGCACACATTACATACGAAAACACAGTTGGCATCAGCACGAGGGGGCCGCAAGGTGTGTCCTGGAAACCGGAATGTTTGACAGTTCATTACACTCTACGGGAGCGGATGCGGTCAATACAACCCGTGTACAGGCTCAGATAGCGGGAATATTGATATCTACACCAACAGTGTGGTTCTTGATCTCACCTGATGAGGTTCTAAATATGCTCCTCGGATAGAAAATTTAGATATATTGCAACGAATGACAATTGATGAGGCAAGGAGAACTGAAGCAAACTAAACGTCTAAGGGGCCGAACTTGAAACCAAAGCAAAATAGAGAGAAGCTAGCGTCAAAGGCGTTGATGGAGACGAAATAGCAGGATGAAACGCTGCGGCGAGACTGACTGCGGCTTGCCATGCGGAGCCCCCATGTAGCCGCGTGAGCCTTTGGAACAATCGGCATCCAATGTTCCGCGCGCAGAACATTCTAATTCGAATAAGCAACTGGGTTCTCAAATTTACCGGAACACGATATTACATAAACAACAAAGGTGCATCTGACGCCAGGCATCAAACCTGGTCTTTTCGCTTGGGAGGCAAGCACATTAACTGTTCGGCCATGGGCGCACTGTCTAATTGTTCAGCTGCGCGAGCGGCATTACTCCTCCCTTTAAAGAGTGCATTACCCCTAAGCAACACAAAACAAAGCAAAACAAGTTAAACAGAGAGAATGGTAACTAAATGGTATTTTGGAACACACAAGGTCCACAGTCCTATCGAGCATAGAATTGCTAGACTAGAACGACGTGAACTATATGGGGTCGCAATCGGCGTCGCGATTATGCGTCGGGCTCCACTTCGTGGTTGGGATCTCCCAGGAGTCGAAGGACTTGTATGGTTCAATGTAGCGCTTCAAAAGCTTCCCGCTGAGGCCAGGACGTTGTATGGGTGTCCACACCCTTACGCGGTCTCCGGGTCGAAGTACATGTCCAGACTACGAAGGTTGTAGTGGCAAGCGTCGACACGTTGATGGTCGAGGATCCGCAATCGGGCGAGCTGGCGGACTTCTGCTCGTTGATGAACCACTTGGGCGTCAGCAATTCCGTCACCAGCTGGCTTGTATCGTGTCCCACGTCAACGTACACCTTCATCATGCCGGCAATGATTTGTTTAGCCGTTCTGTCTGCCCATTAGTCCGACGATGGTACGATGTGGTTTGCCGGTGGGTTGTGTAGCTGAGATAGTAGACCTCTTGCATTAACTGTTCCATAAACGAAGACCCGCGATGTGAAATTAGAACTTCGAGAGCGCCATGGCGAAGGACAATGGACTCGATAAAAAACTAGGTGACTTCCACAGCAGTCTCTGGAGCAAGGGTTTTCGTTTAGGCGTACCGCGTGAGACATTTTGTGGCGACGATTACCTAGAGGTTTCCCGGCGTTGATGACGGAACAGACCGATGTAAATCCATTCCGATCAGCTGGAACGGTGTAACCGGAGGAGAATTTGGCTGATGGAGACCTGCCTCCTTCGTCTGTGGTTTCTTGCGTCGCAGGCACGCCTGGCAAAATCGTGTGTAGAGGTGAACGTTATTTGGAAGTCAGGGCAAGTAATTCATCTAAACAATTCGGACCAGCGCACGGCTGTAACCTAGGTGTCCAAACGTCGGGTCGTCGTGGCTACATGGAAGATCTCTTCTCTAAGACCGGTAGGGATTATCAGCAGCCGTTGTCAGTTATTGGGTCCTAACTTTTTCTTGTAAAGTAAACTTCGTCGAACGGAGAAGTTTACCAAGGCTTTCGCGAATGCACGCGAGATAGTACATTCTCGTCCTTCGAGGTGCTCGATTAGCGCGCGCAGCTCAGTGTAATCTCTTTGGCATCGTGCCATGTCGTCGCTGTTCACTATGACTGGAAGCCCCTCGTCGTCATTGTCGTCTTTTCTGCTAGGCGGTGTATCGACCGAGGCTCCAGATGGACAGTCGGCGTCCCCGTGCTTCTGGGATGACTTGCACGCCACATGCACGTTGAACTTCTGTAGTCAGAGACTCCATCGAGCGAGGAGTCTTGAAGGATTCATGAGATCCGGAATCCTGCCAAGCGAGTGACGGCTTGTGGATACGTGGAACGTTGTCCCGTACGACTACGGGCGAAACTTCGTGATTGCACAAATGACCAGAAGACATAATTTATCAGTCGTGGAGAAATGAATTTCCGCCTTGGACACTGTTCGACTTGCGTAGGCGATGACTCGTTTTGTGCCTCCTTGTACATGAACAAGTGCCGCACCAAGTCCTGAGGTATTGGCGTCCGTGAAAATCTCGGTTTCCGCATACTGGTCGAAGTTCCTCTGAACAGGAAAAGTCTGGAGTCGCCGCTTCAACTCGTCAAAAGCCTGATGCAGCCCCTCGGCCCATTTGAACTTCTAAATCTTCTTCGTGAGGTGTGAGAGCAATACGTAAAATATAGCGAAATCGCGTACGAAGAGCCGATAGTACGCACATAGCCCAAACATTTTCGTAAGGCCGTCTTATTTGTCGGTGCTGAAAGCGCCGCGTCGGCGCGAGTCCTCTCCGGGTCCGGGAGAACGCCATCATTGCTAACCACATGGCCTAGTAACTTCAGTTCGTCATAGCCAGCGGTCTCAAACTCATTCACGTGTGGGGGCCAGATAGGCCCCATTAACAAGGTCGAGAGCCCCCAGGGGGGGGGGTGCAATTATTTGGACAATAAAACAGACCAATAAGCAGCATTTGAAGTATGTGGCGAATCGCGCCGACCCTCCCAGCGAGCTATGATTTCCTAGAGAAGGGAACATGTGCATTTTCTGAGCTTGCCGTTTTGCACGAACACCCTGATATTATTAGATTTTAAATACCAACGTATGGGAGTCTTTACCAGAACGATAGCATGTTCACCCTCCTTGCCTTGTCGCATGGGCTCAACAGGCATAAAAAATATCTTCATGCGGCAGTTTCTCCTCTCCTGGCTAGTTTTATAGCAGCATTATACGAAAATGCTTGAACTGTAAAGGTATTGTGCTGACAGCTTGAAGCCCGAACTCCTACCTTCATCTTTAGCAGTTGTTCCCGCTGAGCGAGAGTTCGTGCAGCCGATTGAGGCGCCTCCTTGAGCAAATATATCGCAATTGTAGCCGGTTGCATCGCCGTTCAGGTTCATTTACATAAGACAGGGCTGAGAAGCAGGTATTTAGACGAAGCAATACCCAGGTCAAAGGAAAACAGTAGTGGAAAATTTGTGAAAGCCTTATGTGAGCAGAGCTCCTTTTCAAGCGGAAATGAATGGACGATATAAAGCTACTATTTATGGCCTTTGTTGCGCTCGAGGCTTGCATAAGAAAGGGGACTCGCAGCCGCGGGATGTCTGCGGGCCGCGTCCCAGAGAGTTGCGGGCCCCATGCGGCCCGCGGGCCACGTTTTTGAGACCCCAGTCATAGGCGAACGGACACTTTGACGGCTTGAGGGTGAGTCCAGCTGTCAGTATTGCTTGGAGAACCGCTCGGAGTCGACGCATGTATTCGCCGAAGTCGTTTGCCCTATTGAAACATCTGATTTGTATCAGAAATATTTGTATCCAATAAACACATAAGACTCACACAAGATATATAAAACAAATGGGAACCTAATAAAAAATTTGTGACATGTTTTTATGAGTTTCCTATGTGGAATTTTTTGGATTATTAGATTTTTAGATTTTACACACCCACTTTGGCTGCAGCGGCGTCAGCGGGCAGACGTGCACTAACGACAGCATTCCTGTACATTACAGTCGGTTCGCCACACATTCACGGATCATCATCGGGGAGGGCTTCTGCGGCTGGTTCCTGTATATCGCGGACGGATCTGAGGGAGACCTTGACCGCGGCAGAGTCGTGAACAGTGAACATTCCCGAGCCCTCGATCATCTCGTCGAGCCGGACATCTGTCGGACGTTTTCGTCAACTTCCCGCATCTTATCTCTCCTTCCGAGTGGGTGGTGCCTTTGGGCGTCTCGCACACTTTGGCAGCAGCGGCGACAGCGGGCGGACGGGCACTGACGACAGCATTCCTGTACATTACAGGTTGGTGATTTGTGTTTTCATATTTATCCTAAAAGTGCGATTTACGAAGTGCTGTCGCTGTTGCTGCCACACGTGTCGTGCCGCATATCAACTTGTACTGTGTTATTCTGGTTTGCTTTCCTTTAGTACTGATCGTTGGGTATGGGGCGAAATAATTTGGCAGCGAAATTGTTATTTTGTTAGAGTTTTGTACCCTTTCACTGTAAGAATATGTCAAACACTTGCTTCACGTGTCAGTTGGCTGTTCCCGAGGAAGAAGAGGAGGGTGCGGTAGAGTGTACCGAATGTACACACACTACCATTTTGGTAAATGTGCCGGAGTCACTAAGAAGTCTTTTTCCGGAAAAAATGAAGCCGCAAAGAAGTCGTGGCGGTGTCCACAATGCTGGAGCAGTGCATTCCGCGCTAGCGGCAGCGAAGTCAGTCAAAGCGAACTAGATATAAAATTTCTTCTTGCGTCTATCAACAAGAAGCTGGATATTCTGCCCAGTCTAAACGAAAAAGTAGACCGCATGGAACAGTGCGTTCAGAACATGTCCAATAGGTTCGATGAACTTGAAAAACAAATAAAACACCAAGCGACTAAAATTAAAGACCTAAAAAAGAAAGTTAAAGATTTAGAGCAAAAGGATGAAACGAACAGAGAGTAATAGACATACAACGAGTAATAGACATACAAACAGTCTTTGATAAATTCAACTACATTTGCCAATCGGCACACCATTTAGACAATCTTTCTAGCGAGGAATTTAATACTTCACAGTCTCCAAGACTTTTGATTTCCTTAAAAACAACACAATCATCTGCATACAATCTTATCTTGGCTGGAATTTCACAAACAATATCATTAACAAATATTAAGAACAATAGAGGCCCGAGAACTGAACCTTGTGGGACACCAGACGTAACGTGTGCAGTACCTGAACACGCGCTATCAAATTGTACAAATTGTTGTCTCATAGTCAAATTAGTTTCTAGCCACCTCAAAATATTAATATTATTTAAGACAACCGCCAATTTTGTTACGAGCTTCTCATGTGGAACGCGGTCGAACGCTTTTGAAAAGTCCAAGTATACAACGTCAGTTTGTCCTCAAATATTAATTACAGACGCGAACTCGTGCACTGTTTCGGTCAGTTGGGTGATGGTAGACACTCTTTGTCGGAAACCATGTTGAGCCTTAGTAAAAACATTATTTTGCTCCAGATCTGCCGATATGTGTTAAAATACAATATTTTCCAAAATTGTACTACAAATACTGAGCAAGGAAATAGGTCGATAATTGGAAACAACCATTGAGTCACCGGATTTTAAGATGGGAATCACTTTTGCTATTTTCCATTTTGAAGGTACAGTGCAAGTTTCTAGCGACTTTCTGAATATTACAGTCAAGTACTTAGCGCTCCATTCCGCATACCTTTTCAGGAAAGCATTGGAAATTCCGTCCGGCCCAACTGTCTTTTTAGCGTTAATATTCAAGATGTAATTTAGAATACCTTCCTCCGAAATTGTTATATCTGGCAAACAGTTCCTAGCGCAATCGCTATCTTCTCGAATTGCAGCAAATACCGGACTGTGACCATTATCCAAACTGAAAACGGACGGGAAATATTTTTTTGAAAGCATCAGCAATATAATAGGAGTCATCCACGGTTTCATTATCAATATTCAACTCGTTTACTTTTGGTTTAGAGGGCGATATAAAGCGCCAAAATTTCTCAGGCGAGGACTTGAGAAAGGAGGGCATTGTTTCATTAAAGAATCGATGCTTGGCTGCTTTAATTGTATCCTTAAAGCTTGGGGTTTAATTCGTAAAAGAGGTTCGCGTCTTTCGATCGTTTGCGAAGTCTAAAGAGTCTACCGCGCATTTGAATAATTTCCCTATTTATCCACGGATTTTTTTATTCGTAAACTTCACTTTTTTTGGCGCAAACTTTGAAATGCAGTCAAGGACAATATTTTGAAAAAACTGCCACAAGACAATGGACATCGATCTCATATGTATTGGAAGCACTGAAAAAGTCACTAAAAGAGAACGCTAGAGCGTCAATAATAGCGACATCCTGCGGCCTTGGAGAAGTCGAGATATTCTTTGCAACTGCGTTGCGTCGCAGGGCATATTATTAGTGGAAAATGTAAGCAATACCATTTGATGATCCGAAATGCCCTCAAGCACCTCAATACTTTGTACTCTTTCACATAAATTCTGGGTAAGAAAAATTAAATCTAGTATAGAGTATTTTTCTTCGGATAATCTTGTGGGAGCGCGTACGATTTGATTCATATCATAAAAGAAGGCCAGCTCTAGTGAAGCCTGCGAGATATGACACGCTGACCATGCGCTTTCCCAATCTATATTAGGCAGATTAAAATCCCCAGCAAAAATAATTCTAGAATTTGCATGTACATTTTCGGATAGATAGTCGTTTATTTTTACAAAATCATTGCCACTGCTAGGTGGTCTGTAAAACGCACCAATGATAAGAGATATGGAAAAAATGCTGACACGAATCCGCAAAATCTCAACGCCACTGATATCTGGCATTCGGTTATAGCGCAAGTTTTCTTTCGAAACTATTGCCACGCCCCCACCTCGGGTGTCTCTGTCCTTCCGTATTATTTTATAATCTGGGGGAATAATTTCCGAGTCAGTAACTTCAGCATGTAGCCACGTTTCTGTGACGACAGTGATATGTGGGTCACGTGACAGCAAAACATGTTCAAAATCGGTAACCTTATTCATAAGACTTCTTGCGTTCAAGTTCAAAAATGTAATAGAATCCATGGGCTCCCGCCTTGAATTGTCATGTCTGTTGCGACGGTCTGGGATGGAGTTAAGTGCTACACTGTCCCAGACAAAGATGTGTTATTTATTTTCACCTTGTTATAAATTAGACTGACCTTATCGCCTTTTTTCGATTTTCCTCAGAACTGTCCCACAACTGCTTGCGAATGTTGCGAACTCGCACCGAAAAATCTTCTGAAACAGAAATTGTCGATACCTTCAGCTTAGGGCAGTTTTTAAGAACTGACAACTTCTCTGAGAAATTTAGGAACATAACCATTACTGGCCTAGTTTTGCCATCTGATTTGCGTCCAAGTCTATGAATTCTTTCTATGGTTGTACCTGGTAAGCCGAGTGTTTCACCGAAAATCTTGTTTACTACTGTATCCTGAAGTAATTCTGCTGTCTCACTATCCCTCTCAGACACACCATAGATGACGAGATTATTTCGGCGGCTTCTATTTTCTAGGTCATCGATCTTATCCAAGAGGTCACCTATTGTGTTTTCGACGGTAGCAACTCTGTTTCCACAATCAGATAATTGTTTTGTTGTCGCCTCTAGGGCTGTCAGTAGGGTCTCAAATTTTTCCAGTTTTTGGTGAATTCGCGTAAATTTTTCTTCTGCCTGTTTCTGATTTTCTTTGATGGTTGTTAAGTCGTTAGTCATTTGCGCCTGGTTTTCTAAAACTAGATTTAACAATTCTTCAACTGTGGGACCAGGGTTGGTTTCAATATCACCGCTCATTTGCAAGAGTAAAGCAATGGTATCAGCAATACACGGAAAAAAACACTGAGACACGGCAGCACCACCAAAAAGAGGTTATCGCTTTTGTACGAGGAGTCAGAACAACCAACCTGCACGAAGAACAAAAGCGGGTTTAGCAGCATGTTCGTGTCGATGCTGCCGTGTCCACTGGCGCGACGTTGTTCCACCGCTGCCTTTATAGCCGGTTCTGGAAGCGTTGATGACGTCGTTGGACCTGATGCGATGGTCACCAGTGGTAGATACGCAGCGGCATTGGACGATGACGGTATGATGATCGGAACGGCCACCGAGTAAGCGGAATCCGTTCTGCTGATGACAAAGCTTGGCTGCAACAGCGCACACTGCACGAAGAACAAAAGCGGGTTTAGCCGCATGTTCGTGTCGATGCTGCCGTGTCCACTCTTCTTGGGATATCTTTGTCAGCGACGGGGATCTGGTGGTAAGCGCGGGTAAGGTCAATTTTCGAAAAATGGTAGCGCCTTGGAGGTTGACAGAAAAGTCCTGGATGTTTGGGAGGAGGTATCTATCGGGCACTGTGCTCTTGTTCAGTGCTCGATAGTCGCCGCACGGTCTCCAATCTCCGTTCTCCTTAGACAGCATGTGTAGGGGAGACGCCCATCTGCTTGACGAAGGTCGGATAATTCCAAGCTCGAGCATATGCTCAAATTCTTCGCGAGCATTGCGGAGTTTCTCTGGAGCCACAAGACGGGGACTGAAGTGAACCGGTGCGCCCGTTATTTCGATGTGATGGTGGACATCGTGCGAAAGTGGTCCGGTTCAGTCAGGAGCTTGGAAAAGTCTGCAGGAGGGGTAGGAATTGCCCGTCGATGTTAGAGCAGACTGACGCGAATCCTGCGGTGTCAGTTGTTGAGACGCCTTGCACGGAGAGTCGCGTTGTGGAGTCAAGCAGACGTCTCTCCTTGACGTCTACGAAGAGACTGTGGTGTTGTAGGAAGTCAGCACCGATGATCGCGTTGCTTATGTCTGCGACCAGGAATGCCCATCGGTACACTCGTCTGAGGCCAAGATTTAAGGTGATGGATTGTTCCTTGTGGACGGGAATCGACGAGTTGTTCACAGCCCGCGGGTAATAGATGGGCGTTTGTGATCGATCCTCGCGTTTTGCAGGAACAGCGCTTACCTCAGCCCCCGTATCGACGACATAACAGTTTCCAGTAGTCCTCTCGGGGATGTAAAATAGGCGACTTCCTGGTAGGCTCTGACTACTCGTTTCCTCTATAGGTTTGCTCCAGGAGCAGGACGAAGGCAGTGCCGGGCGTCGGAGCCAAAGCGGCGATGGTATACGCAGACGTTCGCTGAACTTGCGAAGCGGGAACGGTCAGCATTTCTCCAACGAGATGTTGAACGTTCACGTTGTTGTTGAGTGCGTGGACGATCTCGCCGGTGAGTATCTGCGGTAACATTCTGTTGCAACCACTGGCAAATCTGCTCGAGGTTGCCGTCAGACGATGGAGTGCCTGGCAGGGTAGGCATTGCTTCGCAAACATCTTCTGCCGCCGATGTAACGCTAACGACGGGTGGAGTGGCA
Source organism: Ixodes ricinus (assembly GCA_037355805.1). Lineage (NCBI taxonomy): Eukaryota > Metazoa > Arthropoda > Arachnida > Ixodida > Ixodidae > Ixodes > Ixodes ricinus. The sequence continues at coordinate 55,705 of JAZHYW010070297.1, forward strand.
ACTTCAATAACGGCGTCTGCCAGGGCTGCGAGGCGTGTGATGAGGTCAAGACCCGAAGAGGTGGTCAACACCATATCTACATCAGTTGGCAGGCGCTGAATAAATAGCTTCGCAGCATAGCGTCGCCGATCGTGTTGGCGCGATATCCAAGGAGCTGAATCATCCACCTCAGCAGCTAGGAAGGACGTCGATCGCCGAGTTCTTTTGCCGAAAGAAGTTCCTGAAGGCGGGAGAGCTCTGATGCCTCGGTTTTCTGCAGGAGCGCAACCTTCAGCTGGTCGTACGAAGCTGTGGCCGAGGGTTGCGCAAGGATGTCGTATATTTCGTCGGCTGCTGCCAGCGACAGCGCCGACACGACATGATGATATTGCTTTCCTGGCTCGTCACATCACTGAGATGAAATTGGGACTCAGCCTGCAGCAACCAGACCTTCGGGTTTCTGTCCCAGTATGGCGGAAGTCGGACTGCAACCTATGAGATGAATGACGAGGATCCCGCTGCTGCTCCTTGGGGTTCGCCGTTGTCCATGGTCCTCGTCCGGGTGACCAAATATGTGGAGCCGCGAGGTCCTTCCAAGTTAGTTAAAGTGAGGACATAGAACGATAAAACACCGAACGACGTGTCTGCCTGTGATGGCGGCTTCAGAGCGTTCTCTTGCACAAGATCTTCGAGGCTCGTACGTGTGCTGCGCCTCGAAACATATCTTTCATTTTGATGAGAAGAATGGATCTGTGGGTGAGTTGCACCCTACACTTGTTTAATGATTTCTTCGTTGTTACAATGTGGACGGCATCCGCGTCGGCCATGCTTGCCGGTTTCTTTCGTCTCTGCGAGTCGTGTGCGAAAGGTCCGTACCCCACCGCGTTCCTTGGGTGGTGGCGCAATCTGTCGGCTCATCTTGTAACAGTTCAGGAGCGGCGCTGAACGAGAATCTCTTGGTGCGGCGCTTGCGGAACTTCTGACAGTCTTTGCGATTGACGGTGAAGCTGGGCTTGCGGCGGCAGGTAGAAGCATTTTATTTGTTCCAGCACGACATCCCCAATGATCTCACGAATGTTCGGGGTGTTGCAGCTGGAAGACGGAAAAGCGGTAACGCTGGAAAGCCGCTGGTAGTGTAGGACGGATGTTAGTAGGGTACGTTACATTTGTGTCGCGTGCGTGACAAATCCTTGAACGATTGTCTGTTGGTTGCATACGACTTCACCAAAGATGATGTACTTCACGCCACAAATCAGAATACGCAGCTTCCTTTCCTCGGTGGACTGAGGTTCGGCGTGCAAGCTCAAAGGAAGGACGACTTCCACACAGCTTCGGATTCTCTCATTGTGGCCCTGGGTCCTCGATATGAACAGGTCTTCGGCCCTTTCTTTCAGGTTTTAACTGTAGTTTTTGCGCGTTATGTCGATCTTGGAAATGTCCCGCGCAGTCAACAAAGCTTCGTGGTTTTCGAACCAGCGCCTTGCAGTTCCCTCAAATGAGAAATTAAGGTTTCGCATCTGATGTTCGCCACTCCACCTGTTGTGGCGAGCCCCGCGTTCGTACAAGTTCATCCAGTCTTCGACGTCCTCGTAGATCTCGCCGAGAAAGGGGAGTAGGCGTCCTCGCGGCTCGGACAATAAACTGCTGTAAATAAAGTATGTTCCTTCCTTCCTTCCTCGGATGCACGGGCAGTACGACGACGGGCGGGGTGGTCATCGTTGGGACTTCTGCTTCGGCTTCTGCGGAACGGGTCAGAATTCCTGGAGTTGGCATTTGGTATGGCGGCTTGCTCGGGCGTCAGCGTCTTTTGCGAAGGGGAGCCTTCCGGGGCTGAGCACCTTATTTGGCCGGGATGTCTTCGGTTGGGCCCTTTCACGGGCTTAACAACTGATACCAAAACGTTCTCCGAAATATAATTTAATATATAATAATTTATTTTCCTTTATATACAAAGGAGGGAGATAGGGCAAAAAGCTGCATGGCTTGCAGCTTGACGAGGCCCTTCTCCGTGTAGCGAAGCAGCAGAGACATTTCAAACAGGACAAACAAAAACAAAGTACTACACCTTATTGCATCAATTATCTACAAAAAAATTGTTACCACTGCTTTCCAATAGCATGTTGCGAAGCATACCCTTTGATTTTATAGTAATGTCAATATGTTCACCTTCCAGCACATTTAAAAGTGACGGTAGTGTATGTTTTAAAGTCGTTAGTCCATAGTTCGTGCGGGAAGTAGTAACACACCAGCCCTCGCTGCGCCTAGTTTCATACGTCTGGGTTGTTCTCACCAAGCCTCCATGCTTGCCTCATCAATGTCACGGATGACAATTGATGAGGCAATTCAACTGAAGCAAACTATATGTTTAAAGGGGCGAACTTTCGTCCAAAACAAAATAGACAAAGGCTAGCGTCGCAGGCGTCTTTGGCGGCGAAACAGCAGGATCGAAGGCTGGGATGAGACTGACCGCGGCTTGCGGTAAGTCTCACCCCACTTTGACAAGTGAGTCTGCACACTTAGAATGCTTTAAGCCCGAATGCAGCGGTGAACACACATCATGCGTGACCTACCTTCATCAAATCGAATACTTTGAGGAGTGTGGTGACATTTGGAATAGCAGCATTAGTCATCAGGATCTGAGGAACGCCGTAGTGACGAACTCCTAATTTCCAGAGTTGTTGAAATTCGTGCAGTCCCTTTGGCGACATGAGATCTTTCTCGGCTCTCTCTGCTTTTCTGAAATAAATGGAGCATTGCTTAGGTGACGAAAAATGCTTATCTGCCATTGATTCCTAACTCAATCTCCTTTGAATATTAACAATGTGTTTTAACATAGCCTCCATCCCAAAATTTTGTCCGTCTCTCTGTTCGTGCATTTTCAGCTAAATCTATCGGGGAATTTGACCTCAAGTGACCTAAGAGGCAGTTTTTGTGTCCGCTAATGTTTCGGACATATGTCAAATGACAATGGACAGATTTCCTTCCCATCCTCCTCCTTCACAGTCCCTACCCAATTCTTTTACGATATCCTTCCTCTTCCCTTCATTCCCCTCACCCGTCCTTGTCACATGAAGAATTGTACTCTACTCGTAAGAAGTAATCAAATAATTTGTAATTGATTACTCCTTAAGAGTAATTTAGCGATTGATTACTTTTCCTCAATGTAATCACAAGAGTTATTTTATTGCCTACTTACTAAAATTGTTTTATTCGTTGCTAGTATTTGTTTCTTTTCTAATGGTTCACTTTGTTTTTAGAAGCTTAATACCAAAGAATCCACGAACAATATTTCTCTGAACGGAAAACTGCCTATTGATATCGGTGAATTGAGAAGATAAGCAGATTGTAATTCGGTCATTCTTATCCATTAATAAACAGTGAAAAAGGCCCGTTTCCAAAACCGACAAAAAACTTGTTTTGACCTTATGAAGCAATTGAAAAGGTAGCGGTCAATAACTTTGCACGTCAAGTAATCAATTACTCTAATTGAATATTTTTAAACCAATTGTAATTGTTATTGTAATCGTTTACGTTTTCGAGTAACCCGCAAAAAACTGGTCTTGTGAAAGACCGCATCAGTTTACCCGGTAAATTTAACGTAGAATTTAACGTTATGAGACACACCGATTCCATCTCCCCTTTTCCTCTCTCCTTCTTCCCCCCCTCCACCGAGCAATCCTTCTCCTCAACCTCATTGAGAGCCCAGTCTCCACCCACCTACCCCCCCCCTTCTTTCTCTCTTTCTCCACATTTCCTCTCACTCTGGTAGTGGGACCCACCAAAATAGTTGTTATTTATATCCAGAACGACTGGATAATGAATTCCAATGAATTTAAACGCCCCTTCAAAACGGCATTTGTGTAAATTTCGATCTTTATTTTGAAGTTCAATGTGCCTTAAAGGCCTTTAAGGTATAAAATTTTAACTTAAAGTGAAATGTCGTTGCCAATTCTGATGCTTGCTAACAATAAAAAAAATAAACGAAACATGTAGTCCTCGTCGCTCAGATATGCGTGTCATAAAATTACTCCCGTTTCACTTTAAATTTGTTATACATACTTTTATATTAAGCCGCGTCAAAAGACTTCAACTATTTGCTATTTCGCTTCAAGGTTGTTCTATGTATGTCCGTGTTGCGTCGGTGGGTGGAGTGCTCACGAAAATAATCAGGAAAACGCGAACAGCGTCATCTTTTATGGAAGCGTTATCCTGGCTGCAGGCAAAAAGTTGCTTCATCAAAAAGAGTTCGATGAAAGTACAACGAGGAGAGCATGCACCTCAAGGTCTGAATATCTGAGACAGCGCACAACAGGAGAATTCTACCGTCGAGGCGATTTTTTTCTTTTATCAGTAGAAACATCTTTTGCATAGAGGCTGAATCATCCAATAAGTCCCTGTTTCCACAATTGTGAATGCAACTGCGCGAAAAGTTTAGGAAGAAATATAGATTGGGAAGCCGTCATAACCACTGCGGCGCCCACGGTCCGGCGAGCGGACCTCCTTGTTTGGACTGTTTCAAGGAACGCTGTTCGATCTTGGGGCCGGGACGTGTTTCTGGCAAAGTACTTTATTGCCAGGTGCAACACTGGCAGCCTCAGAACAACAACTGTCTGGAACATCAAATCGGGGCTCAATATATACAGATAAGATACACAGTGCGCAGGCGCACAGCACTCTGACGTCAGACATAAAAGTGCATACTTCATGGTGTGTGGTTACCGGCTATACACGCAGATACGACACTCCCTCCCCAACTATTATTGAAGACACTTATTAAAATTTATCAGGCCGGAAGCGATCAGGAAGTCGCCTGTCTCGTGCTCCTCCGTATGACACTACAAGGTTCCTCACGGGTAGGCACCCAACTCGGGTGACTTGTAGGCTGTGCAGGCAGATCACCGCTTTGGTTACTAGCAGCAGGTGTAGTTACTATGTCTGCGGCATGTGGCATGTACAACTCGGGACTGCCTTACGGCTGCTCCGAACTTTCAACGAACGACCGTCGCAAATGATCAGCGTGCACAAACCTTACTTTGTTTCTGACGACGACCAGGTATCTGGATGGAGACTTCACTTTAGTCACTTTACCCGGCAACCATTTCACCACATCACCACGCAAAGAACGTACAAACACACGGTCACCCACCTCAAAAGACTGTCCAGATCTCGCTATCGGCACATTTTTACTTTCAGTTTTCGATCATTGCACTTTTTAATTGGCCGTAGCAACGATAAGCGGGTTCGCAGTTTACGTCTTAGGAATAATTCAGCGGGTGTCTTTCCCGTGAACGTGTGCGGCGCTGTGCGATATGAAAACACAAAATTGTCAATTCTATGTTGTAGTGACCTCGTATTGCCTTTCTCTTTGTCATCGAGCAACTGTTTCAGCAGTGCTTTCTTTGTTGTTTGTACAGCACGCTCTGCTGCCCTGTTCGATTGCGGGTGATAAGGCGGAGTGAGCGTGTGATTGACACCGTTCGCTTTAAAAAAATCTTGAAATTCGGAGGCTCGAAACTGCGGACCGCTATCAGTCACTACTTCCAGTGGTAACCCATGCGATGCAAACAAAGAACGGACAGTTTCAATTGTCTTGCATGCAGTCGTCGAGCGCATTATCTTGACTTCCAACCACTTGGAGAAAGTATCAATCGCAACGAGGAACGTCTGTCCTTCTTTCTCGGCAAAATCCAAGTGTACTCTTTCCCACGGATTTTCACACAGCTTCCATGGTGACAACGGTGCCGGCTGCGCTGCGGGCAGGACACTTTCACAAATTTTACACTTCCGTACAGTGTGCTCGAGTGCTTCGTCTATACCAGGCCACCAAACCATTGACCTGGCCACTGTTTTCATTTGTGTTATTCCGAGATGTTTTTCGTGCAGTAAACCCAGAACAACATCTTGCAGGCATTTTGAAACAACAATTCTGTTTGTCCAGATAATACAACCTTCGTCAATGGAAAGTTCAAAACAACGCGTCCGAAATGGCTGCAGTTCGTCAGGCACACTTTTAGGCCATCCACCCCATATCATGTTGCGAACAACCCGCAACTGGTCGTCACGGGCTGTTTCACGCTCGATGTCTTTAGCTGTGAGTGGCAGATCACTGACCGGAGAAAAATAAAAAAATATATTCCGAATGTTCCTCAGTGCCTGCAAGTGGCGGTCGCGACAATGCATCAGCGTGGCCAATAGCTGTTCCTGGTTTGTGCGTTACTTTGTAACGGTAATCGGCCAAAAATGTCACCCATTGGTGCACTCTTGCCGTGGCAACAGCGCTTCCCTGTCTCTTGGGGTCAAAAAGTATCGTTAGCGGTTGGTGATCTGTCATCACGTTACAAGTTCGCCCATAAAGGTACTTATGAAATTTCTTTACCCCGAACACAATGCTCAGGGCTTCTTTTTCTATCTGGCTGTAATTACGCTCAGATGTTGAAAGTGATCGAGACGCAAATGCTATTGGTCTCTCTTCACCCTTCACAATATGTGCCAAGACAGCCCCAAGGCCATATTCTGACGCGTCACACGTTAGCTGAATATCTTTCGTAACGTCATACAGCTGTAGAACACTTCGATCAGTCAGCATTTCTTTACAAGCTTTAAACGCATCGTCACACTGTCGTGACCAGTGCCATTTCGTCTCTCTGCGCAACAGATGATGCAGCGGTTCTAGCACAGCAGCCAGACTGGGTAAAAATTTCGCATAAGAAATTTACCAAGCCCAAAACAAGCTTTCAGCTGGGTCATGTTAGCCGGTTTGGGCGCGTTGTTCACGGCTGCTACCTTTTCTGCAGTGGGGTGCAACCCATCGTGGTCAATTTCGTGCCCCAGATACTTCACTCTTTGTTGAAATAGCTTGCATTTTTCAGCGTTGACCCTTATGCCGCGCTGACTCAGGCGTATGAGCACTTGCTCAAGTGTGTCATGACACTGTTCACGTGTCTCTCCTGCGATGACAACGTCATCTAAATAGCAGGCGGTTCCCGGCAGGCCGTGCAGAACTTGGTCCATAACGGCTTAAAAAGTGCCGGCGCACACGCTACGCCATATGGCAAGCGCTGGAACCTAAACAGGCCCAAATCCGTGTTGACAGTGAGCAGTTCTTGTTCTCGCTCGTCTAGTTCGAGCTGTAACTACGCCTTCGAGAGGTCAAGGACCGAAAACACGGTTCCACCACGTAGGGTTGCAAAGACATCCACGGGTAGCGGCAAAGGATACTGGTCAACTTCCATGCAAGGGTTAACAGTGACTCTATAATCACCGCAGATCCTAAGCTCTTTGCTGTTCTTTTTCGGCACAATTACGAGGGGCGTAGCCCATTCACTGTGCCTTACCCGGTACATGACTCCAGCCTTTTCTAGGTTTGGCAATTCCTGCTCAACTTGCTCGTGCAAAGCGTAAGGCACTGTACGCGCCTTACAGAACACCGGGACGGCGTTTTCATTCATACGAATGCTAGCCTTAAAACCCTTTATCTCCCCATACCCTGGCTCAAATACGTGGCGATACTTTTCAGTCAACGGTATCGTTTCTGCGGCCAAGGCCTTCACTTGCACGACTTCATGCCATCTGATTTTTATTTTGCTGAGCCAGCCCCGGCCAAATAACGTAGGCATTCTTGCGCCTTCAGTTTCTTTTGCAATAACCAGTGGCAATTAAAAGCATTGGTCATGGTATCAAACTTCCACGTCCACAATTCCTTTTATCGCGACAGGCGTGCCATTGTATGTCACGAGTTTGGCGTTTGCTTTTCTAAAGCTTGCATGAGGAAAGTGCTTCGCGCACTCCATTTCCGACATTACCGACACTGCGGCCCCCGTATCTAGTTCCATCGGAACTTTCTTACCATTTAACGAGACGGTAATTACAATGGTGGGCGTGCCCGAACTCTGGTTTGTGAGACACAACGAGAGCAATTCGTTGTCACACTCACTCTCGGCTACGTGCTGCACAACTTTTGTTTTACACATCTTTGCAACATGTCCCTTTTAGTGAAATTATAACAAACGCTGTTCAGAAAAGGACAACTTACAGGTAAGTGCTGTCCTCCACACCGGTGACACGGTTTTTTAGTCTTTTGCTCCACAGCTTTCGTCGCTTTCTGTCCTTGTCCCCTTGACTTGGTCGGTGCGTTCGTCGTCGCTGTCCGACGCGGTGGGGCCGGTGCTCGTTGCCAGTTGACGTCCGCGGTGTTTGGAGGTTGTCCCGTGTTGCTAGACGTCAGCATTTCCTTTGTGTCTTGAGCCGCCGCTTCCATGGCCGTAGCTATGCTGCATGTACGGTCCCAGGTGACTTCTGTGTCGGGCATTGCGAGAAGGCGACAGCGTATGGTGTCGGCGTTCTAGACCTGCGATGAGTCTGTCACGTAGAGCTTCCTCGAGGAAAGCGCCGAACTCACTTGTCGCTTCGAGCTTCTTCAGTTCGACGACGAAGTCAGTCACGCTCTCGTGAGACCTTTGGTTTCGTTGATTGAAACGGAATCGTTCTGTAACCAGGGAGCGTCTAGGTGTGTAGTGTTTTTAAAGAATGCTGACGGCCTCCTGATATGATGCCTTGTTCTGCGTTTTCGGCAGCAGCAGGCTCCGGAGGACGGTGTAAGCTCTTTCACCAATGGCCGTCAAGAAGACTTGGAGTTTCTTCTCTTCTGCGATGTCATTGGCTGCGACGAACAGCTCGAAGCGTTCGAGATAAATCTCGAAGGTTCCGCTGTCAGCTTGGAACTCCATCGGCTTCCCGATAGTTGCGGTAGTTGCTGTCATCTTCAGTTCCTCGGTTTCTTTAACCATCTTCGTCGCCAGTTGTTACAATTTGGGGCCGGGACGTGTTTCTGGCAAAGTACTTTATTGCGAGGTCCAACACTAGCAGCCTCAGAGCAACGACTGTCTGGAACATCAAATAAGGGCTCAATATATACAGATAAGATACACAGTGCGCAGGCGCACAGCACTCTGACGTCAGACATAAAAGTGCATACTTCATGGTGTGCGGTTATCGGCTACACACGCAGATACGACAAACGCTACGATATCGAGAATTTCTTTTGCCTCTGCCAGGTTATTCCTCCTATGAAAAAAATGCACTTTTGCCTGCTCAAGATAAATATCGTGAGCAGTGTACAATCAGCACTATACTCCAATTGGCATAAACGATCGATTGCATGGCTGACGAGAACGACTTGTCGCGCTGCTACGCGCAAAAACAAAATCTATCGGGCTCACCCTTTCGTCTGCCATTCATGACTCTGAAATGTGGTCTCATTTTGCAAGAGCGTTGAGGGTAACCACCTGATATCCCCTTTGTTGTCTTATTGTTTTACTCTGATTGGTGATTTTTAAGGGTCATGTGACTATATCCTATTTTGTCCTTTCTTAGTGATGCAGGATTGTTAAACACTACGTCTTGTTTATCAATCAGACTGCCTCTGACCACGACTACTCAGGGATGTCTGATATCACGCCATAATAAAATATGGCAACTTTTGGTCATAACTTAAAAACAAAGTACGGCAATATTTCAATAATATTCAAACTTCTTGATCTTTTTTGTTTTATTGCTTTTTACTGGGGATCTGAAGAGTAGCTACACGCACGTCAAATGTGGTCGCGCTAGAATCGAGTAAAGACGCCACGTATGAAAGAAGAATTAGACCGTATTACGTCCCTCATCATTTTGAGAATTCACCTTCAAGTGAACTTCATCTAGAATTGGTAGGACCTGTCAGAGAGAGAACTGTGATTTTAATTTTGTGTTATTTTATTATATTGCCTGTTTTAATTAAATTGCGCATTTTATTAACTCCTCTGCCGCAAATGTGTTGCGGTGTGGGAGGAGAGCGCCAACTTTAGGGGTGCTTTTTAGCTTTCACCATCATTGTGTGTGACGTAGCATTTAATAAAGGGATCAAACGGAGCAGTAGATTCCCCAGCTCGTAAGCTTGTTTAATGGGTTTTTGAAGTTCTTCAAACTTCTTTCAACATTGTTGTTATTTTTTTATGTAATGATATTTGCGAGATGACATTTTATTATGCCTTTAAAAGTGGCACGCACACTCGTGCTAAGAAAACCCTTTTGGTGTGGAAAACTAGAATATGCGTGATAGTTATATTTGAAGAAACGCAATAATCGTTTTCCTTGTACAACCATCGCACATTACGCAATCCCAAATAAACATCGTCATCTTCTGTTTGGTTTTGTAAAACATGGCGTACGGCTTGTTCGTCGCGGCGGAGTTCTAACATTTTGGTGCCGAAAACCCGAGATGACAACGATATAGTCACGAAAGAATAACGACGGGGCATCCACCCGCAACGAAACGACCCAAGGGACGCCACAAGAAAACGAGTCCCAACGACGCTAGCGACGTTATCACTGAACGAGGCCTAGTGACGTCGTAACGAAACGCGCCAAGGAAACGCGCCAAGCGACGCCACAAGAGAACGAGTTTCAACGACGTTATCACTCAACGAGCTAAGAGACGCCGTAAGAGAGCGAGCTCCAGCGACGATACCAACATTATCACTCAACGAGGCCTAGTGACACCGCAACGAAACGAGCGAAGGGACGCCGCAAGAGAGCGAGCTCCAACGGCGCTACCGACGTTATCGCTCAACGAGGCCTAGTGACGTCGTAACGAAACGCGCCAAGGAAACGCGCCAAGGGACGCCACAAGAGAACGAGTTTCAACGATGTTATCACTCAACGAGCTAAGAGACACCGCAAGAGAGCCAGCTCTAGCGACGATACCAACATTATCACTCAACGAAGCCTAGTGACACCGCAACGAAACGAGCGAAGGGACGCCGCAAGAGAGCGAGCTCCAACGGCGCTACCGACGTTATCGCTCAACGAGGCCTAGTGACGTCGTAACGAAACGCGCCAAGGAAACGCGCCAAGGGACGCCACAAGTGAACGAGTTTCAACGATGTTATCACTCAACGAGCTAAGAGACGCCGCAAGAGAGCCAGCTCTAGCGACGATACCGACATTATCACTCAACGAGGCCTAGTGACACCGCAACGAAACGAGCGAAGGGACGCCGCAAGAGAGCGAGGTCCAACGGCGCTACCGACGTTATCGCTCAACGAGGCCTAGTGACGTCGTAACGAAACGCGCCAAGGAAACGCGCCAAGGGACGCCACAAGAGAACGAGTTTCAACGATGTTATCACTCAACGAGCTAAGAGACACCGCAAGAGAGCCAGCTCCAGCGACGATACCGACATTATCACTCAACGAGGCCTAGTGACACCGCAACGAAACGAGCGAAGGGACGCCGCAAGAGAGCGAGCTCCAACGGCGCTACCGACGTTATCGCTCAACGAGGCCTAGTGACGTCGTAACGAAACGCGCCAAGGAAACGCGCCAAGGGACGCCACAAGAGAACGAGTTTCAACGATGTTATCACTCAACGAGCTAAGAGACGCCGCAAGAGAGCCAGCTCCAGCGACGATACCGACATTATCACTCAACGAGGCCTAGTGACACCGCAACGAAACGAGCGAAGGGACGCCGCAAGAGAGCGAGCTCCAACGGCGCTACCGACGTTATCGCTCAACGAGGCCTAGTGACGTCGTAACGAAACGCGCCAAGGAAACGCGCCAAGGGACGCCACAAGAGAACGAGTTTCAACGATGTTATCACTCAACGAGCTAAGAGACACCGCAAGAGAGCCAGCTCCAGCGATGATACCGACATTATCACTCAACGAGGCCTAGTGACACCGCAACGAAACGAGCGAAGGGACGCCGCAAGAGAGCGAGCTCCAACGGCGCTACCGACGTTATCGCTCAACGAGGCCTAGTGACGTCGTAACGAAACGCGCCAAGGAAACGCGCCAAGGGACGCCACAAGAGAACGAGTTTCAACGATGTTATCACTCAACGAGCTAAGAGACGCCGCAAGAGAGCCAGCTCCAGCGATGATACCGACATTATCACTCAACGAGGCCTAGTGACACCGCAACGAAACGAGCGAAGGGACGCCGCAAGAGAGCGAGCTCCAACGGCGCTACCGACGTTATCGCTCAACGAGGCCTAGTGACGTCGTAACGAAACGCGCCAAGGAAACGCGCCAAGGGACGCCACAAGAGAACGAGTTTCAACGATGTTATCACTCAACGAGCTAAGAGACGCCGCAAGAGAGCCAGCTCCAGCGATGATACCGACATTATCACTCAACGAGGCCTAGTGACACCGCAACGAAACGAGCGAAGAGGACGCCGCAAGAGAGCGAGCTCCAACGGCGCTACCGACGTTATCGCTCAACGAGGCCTAGTGACGTCGTAACGAAACGCGCCAAGGAAACGCGCCAAGGGACGCCACAAGAGAACGAGTTTCAACGATGTTATCACTCAACGAGCTAAGAGACACCGCAAGAGAGCCAGCTCCAGCGATGATACCGACATTATCACTCAACGAGGCCTAGTGACACCGCAACGAAACGAGCGAAGGGACGCCGCAAGAGAGCGAGCTCCAACGGCGCTACCGACGTTATCGCTCAACGAGGCCTAGTGACGTCGTAACGAAACGCGCCAAGGAAACGCGCCAAGGGACGCCACAAGAGAACGAGTTTCAACGATGTTATCACTCAACGAGCTAAGAGACACCGCAAGAGAGCCAGCTCCAGCGATGATACCGACATTATCACTCAACGAGGCCTAGTGACACCGCAACGAAACGAGCGAAGGACGCCGCAAGAGAGCGAGCTCCAACGGCGCTACCGACGTTATCGCTCAACGAGGCCTAGTGACGTCGTAACGAAACGCGCCAAGGAAACGCGCCAAGGGACGCCACAAGTGAACGAGTTTCAACGATGTTATCACTCAACGAGCTAAGAGACGCCGCAAGAGAGCCAGCTCCAGCGACGATACCGACATTATCACTCAACGAGGCCTAGTGACACCGCAACGAAACGAGCGAAGGGACGCCGCAAGAGAGCGAGCTCCAACGGCGCTACCGACGTTATCGCTCAACGAGGCCTAGTGACGTCGTAACGAAACGCGCCAAGGAAACGCGCCAAGGGACGCCACAAGAGAACGAGTTTCAACGATGTTATCACTCAACGAGCTAAGAGACGCCGCAAGAGAGCCAGCTCCAGCGATGATACCGACATTATCACTCAACGAGGCCTAGTGACACCGCAACGAAACGAGCGAAGGGACGCCGCAAGAGAGCGAGCTCCAACGGCGCTACCGACGTTATCGCTCAACGAGGCCTAGTGACGTCGTAACGAAACGCGCCAAGGAAACGCGCCAAGGGACGCCACAAGAGAACGAGTTTCAACGATGTTATCACTCAACGAGCTAAGAGACGCCGCAAGAGAGCCAGCTCCAGCGACGATACCGACATTATCACTCAACGAGGCCTAGTGACACCGCAACGAAACGAGCGAAGGGACGCCGCAAGAGAGCGAGCTCCAACGGCGCTACCGACGTTATCGCTCAACGAGGCCTAGTGACGTCGTAACGAAACGCGCCAAGGAAACGCGCCAAGGGACGCCACAAGAGAACGAGTTTCAACGATGTTATCACTCAACGAGCTAAGAGACACCGCAAGAGAGCCAGCTCCAGCGACGATACCGACATTATCACTCAACGAGGCCTAGTGACACCGCAACGAAACGAGCGAAGGGACGCCGCAAGAGAGCGAGCTCCAACGGCGCTACCGACGTTATCGCTCAACGAGGCCTAGTGACGTCGTAACGAAACGCGCCAAGGAAACGCGCCAAGGACGCCACAAGAGAACGAGTTTCAACGATGTTATCACTCAACGAGCTAAGAGACGCCGCAAGAGAGCCAGCTCCAGCGACGATACCGACATTATCACTCAACGAGGCCTAGTGACACCGCAACGAAACGAGCGAAGGGACGCCGCAAGAGAGCGAGCTCCAACGGCGCTACCGACGTTATCGCTCAACGAGGCCTAGTGACGTCGTAACGAAACGCGCCAAGGAAACGCGCCAAGGGACGCCACAAGAGAACGAGTTTCAACGATGTTATCACTCAACGAGCTAAGAGACACCGCAAGAGAGCCAGCTCCAGCGATGATACCGACATTATCACTCAACGAGGCCTAGTGACACCGCAACGAAACGAGCGAAGGGACGCCGCAAGAGAGCGAGCTCCAACGGCGCTACCGACGTTATCGCTCAACGAGGCCTAGTGACGTCGTAACGAAACGCGCCAAGGAAACGCGCCAAGGGACGCCACAAGAGAACGAGTTTCAACGATGTTATCACTCAACGAGCTAAGAGACACCGCAAGAGAGCCAGCTCCAGCGATGATACCGACATTATCACTCAACGAGGCCTAGTGACACCGCAACGAAACGAGCGAAGGGACGCCGCAAGAGAGCGAGCTCCAACGGCGCTACCGACGTTATCGCTCAACGAGGCCTAGTGACGTCGTAACGAAACGCGCCAAGGAAACGCGCCAAGGGACGCCACAAGAGAACGAGTTTCAACGATGTTATCACTCAACGAGCTAAGAGACGCCGCAAGAGAGCCAGCTCCAGCGATGATACCGACATTATCACTCAACGAGGCCTAGTGACACCGCAACGAAACGAGCGAAGGGACGCCGCAAGAGAGCGAGCTCCAACGGCGCTACCGACGTTATCGCTCAACGAGGCCTAGTGACGTCGTAACGAAACGCGCCAAGGAAACGCGCCAAGGGACGCCACAAGAGAACGAGTTTCAACGATGTTATCACTCAACGAGCTAAGAGACACCGCAAGAGAGCCAGCTCCAGCGATGATACCGACATTATCACTCAACGAGGCCTAGTGACACCGCAACGAAACGAGCGAAGGGACGCCGCAAGAGAGCGAGCTCCAACGGCGCTACTGACGTTATCGCTCAACGAGGCCTAGTGACGTCGTAACGAAACGCGCCAAGGAAACGCGCCAAGGGACGCCACAAGTGAACGAGTTTCAACGATGTTATCACTCAACGAGCTAAGAGACGCCGCAAGAGAGCCAGCTCTAGCGATGATACCGACATTATCACTCAACGAAGCCTAGTGACACCGCAACGAAACGAGCGAAGGGACGCCGCAAGAGAGCGAGCTCCAACGGCGCTACTGACGTTATCGCTCAACGAGGCCTAGTGACGTCGTAACGAAACGCGCCAAGGAAACGCGCCAAGGGACGCCACAAGTGAACGAGTTTCAACGATGTTATCACTCAACGAGCTAAGAGACGCCGCAAGAGAGCCAGCTCTAGCGATGATACCGACATTATCACTCAACGAAGCCTAGTGACACCGCAACGAAACGAGCGAAGGGACGCCGCAAGAGAGCGAGCTCCAACGGCGCTACCGACGTTATCGCTCAACGAGGCCTAGTGACGTCGTAACGAAACGCGCCAAGGAAACGCGCCAAGGGACGCCACAAGAGAACGAGTTTCAACGATGTTATCACTCAACGAGCTAAGAGACACCGCAAGAGAGCCAGCTCCAGCGATGATACCGACATTATCACTCAACGAGGCCTAGTGACACCGCAACGAAACGAGCGAAGGGACGCCGCAAGAGAGCGAGCTCCAACGGCGCTACCGACGTTATCGCTCAACGAGGCCTAGTGACGTCGTAACGAAACGCGCCAAGGAAACGCGCCAAGGGACGCCACAAGAGAACGAGTTTCAACGATGTTATCACTCAACGAGCTAAGAGACGCCGCAAGAGAGCCAGCTCCAGCGACGATACCGACATTATCACTCAACGAGGCCTAGTGACACCGCAACGAAACGAGCGAAGGGACGCCGCAAGAGAGCGAGCTCCAACGGCGCTACCGACGTTATCGCTCAACGAGGCCTAGTGACGTCGTAACGAAACGCGCCAAGGAAACGCGCCAAGGGACGCCACAAGAGAACGAGTTTCAACGATGTTATCACTCAACGAGCTAAGAGACACCGCAAGAGAGCCAGCTCCAGCGATGATACCGACATTATCACTCAACGAGGCCTAGTGACACCGCAACGAAACGAGCGAAGGGACGGCGCAAGAGAGCGAGCTCCAACGGCGCTACCGACGTTATCGCTCAACGAGGCCTAGTGACGTCGTAACGAAACGCGCCAAGGAAACGCGCCAAGGGACGCCACAAGAGAACGAGTTTCAACGATGTTATCACTCAACGAGCTAAGAGACACCGCAAGAGAGCCAGCTCCAGCGATGATACCGACATTATCACTCAACGAGGCCTAGTGACACCGCAACGAAACGAGCGAAGGGACGCCGCAAGAGAGCGAGCTCCAACGGCGCTACCGACGTTATCGCTCAACGAGGCCTAGTGACGTCGTAACGAAACGCGCCAAGGAAACGCGCCAAGGGACGCCACAAGAGAACGAGTTTCAACGATGTTATCACTCAACGAGCTAAGAGACACCGCAAGAGAGCCAGCTCCAGCGACGATACCGACATTATCACTCAACGAGGCCTAGTGACACCGCAACGAAACGAGCGAAGGGACGCCGCAAGAGAGCGAGCTCCAACGGCGCTACCGACGTTATCGCTCAACGAGGCCTAGTGACGTCGTAACGAAACGCGCCAAGGAAACGCGCCAAGGGACGCCACAAGAGAACGAGTTTCAACGATGTTATCACTCAACGAGCTAAGAGACGCCGCAAGAGAGCCAGCTCCAGCGATGATACCGACATTATCACTCAACGAGGCCTAGTGACACCGCAACGAAACGAGCGAAGGGACGCCGCAAGAGAGCGAGCTCCAACGGCGCTACCGACGTTATCGCTCAACGAGGCCTAGTGACGTCGTAACGAAACGCGCCAAGGAAACGCGCCAAGGGACGCCACAAGAGAACGAGTTTCAACGATGTTATCACTCAACGAGCTAAGAGACGCCGCAAGAGAGCCAGCTCCAGCGACGATACCGACATTATCACTCAACGAGGCCTAGTGACACCGCAACGAAACGAGCGAAGGGACGCCGCAAGAGAGCGAGCTCCAACGGCGCTACTGACGTTATCGCTCAACGAGGCCTAGTGACGTCGTAACGAAACGCGCCAAGGAAACGCGCCAAGGGACGCCACAAGAGAACGAGTTTCAACGATGTTATCACTCAACGAGCTAAGAGACACCGCAAGAGAGCCAGCTCTAGCGATGATACCGACATTATCACTCAACGAAGCCTAGTGACACCGCAACGAAACGAGCGAAGGGACGCCGCAAGAGAGCGAGCTCCAACGGCGCTACCGACGTTATCGCTCAACGAGGCCTAGTGACGTCGTAACGAAACGCGCCAAGGAAACGCGCCAAGGGACGCCACAAGTGAACGAGTTTCAACGATGTTATCACTCAACGAGCTAAGAGACGCCGCAAGAGAGCCAGCTCTAGCGATGATACCGACATTATCACTCAACGAAGCCTAGTGACACCGCAACGAAACGAGCGAAGGGACGCCGCAAGAGAGCGAGCTCCAACGGCGCTACTGACGTTATCGCTCAACGAGGCCTAGTGACGTCGTAACGAAACACGCCAAGGAAACGCGCCAAGGGACGCCAAAAGTGAACGAGTTTCAACGATGTTATCACTCAACGAGCTAAGAGACGCCGCAAGAGAGCCAGCTCCAGCGACGATACCGACATTATCACTCAACGAAGCCTAGTGACACCGCAACGAAACGAGCGAAGGGGTGCCTAAGAGAACGAGTTTCAACGATGTTATCACTCAACGAGCTAAGAGACACCGCAAGAGAGCCAGCTCCAGCGATGATACCGACATTATCACTCAACGAGGCCTAGTGACACCGCAACGAAACGCGCCAAGGGACGCCACAAGAGAACGAGTTTCAACGATGTTATCACTCAACGAGCTAAGAGACACCGCAAGAGAGCCAGCTCCAGCGATGATACCGACATTATCACTCAACGAGGCCTAGTGACACCGCAACGAAACGAGCGAAGGGACGGCGCAAGAGAGCGAGCTCCAACGGCGCTACCGACGTTATCGCTCAACGAGGCCTAGTGACGTCGTAACGAAACGCGCCAAGAAAACGCGCCAAGGGACGCCACAAGAGAACGAGTTTCAACGATGTTATCACTCAACGAGCTAAGAGACGCCGCAAGAGAGCCAGCTCCAGCGACGATACCGACATTATCACTCAACGAGGCCTAGTGACACCGCAACGAAACGAGCGAAGGGACGCCGCAAGAGAGCGAGCTCCAACGGCGCTACCGACGTTATCGCTCAACGAGGCCTAGTGACGTCGTAACGAAACGCGCCAAGGAAACGCGCCAAGGGACGCCACAAGAAAACGAGTTTCAACGATGTTATCACTCAACGAGCTAAGAGACACCGCAAGAGAGCCAGCTCCAGCGATGATACCAGAGTGTCGAACCGAAATTTTTATCGGTTCGGTTCGGGTTCGGGTTCGCGGTTTACGGTTCAGTTCCGGTTCAGTTCCGGGGAGCAAAAATAACGGTTCGAAACCGGTTCGAACCGGTTCGAACCGGTTTAAACCGCTAAATTGAGAATTAATGTTTCGAGTTGTTTTGGCAAGAGGCATTATTTCAATCGTAAAACGAGACACTTCATAGGTTTTTATCATTCGTAAAATCCACTTTTATTTCCAATTACCAAAAATAACAAGTTGAATTATTGGCTTTCGATGAATAAGTAAAAGAACAGCTAGGTTAACATACAAAACATCGTGTTTCTAGAGCTCAACACCTAATGTATTTGTTTACCTCAGTTGCGTAAATTTTACTCTACTCCAAAGGTTATTACTCTGGTAGGTCGCCTCAAATACCCGTAATTGGTACAACTTTGCGTCGCAATATTAAAAGATAAATCCTAGTTGCTCTTGAAGTTAGGAAATAATTACGGTGCATAAAATCATGCAATGGGCATCTTCTTGCCATATATATCGTGAAATCTAGTTTATGAAATACGTTTCACAATAGATATGATGACGACGCAACTTAGCTAAAAGCAATAATATATTCAAATCGTCACGAAAGTCTTCGGACAAGCCCTTGCAATCTAATTTTTACAGAAACATTGAGTGGCATTGCAACGGTTGTTTTCCTGATAAACATTGTTTTCATTCAGCACCGTGACGCAGGCGAATAATCATGCAGAAAGGATGATCAAAAGTGTCTACTCTAATATACACGCACCTTCGTACTCAGATCGAGTCTGACTTAAAATAGCGCGTACCCAAGTGAATATTTTCGGCATAACTTGGCATTTGAGGTTTGGTCCTGACAAAATGCCGGTTAATTCAGTTTGCAAGTAGGCCTAACCCTTGCTAGTTGGTGAATTGTTGTTAAATAGAACAAAGTATTATTTCATACTCTTCTCGACATTGCAGCTACTTAAATGGACACTTTCTGGCGGTCTGCGTGCACAATCGTCATAGTTCCGCCACGCTACCCTGTGTACTTTGTTTTTGTCGAGCCCACAGACCAGCGTTGTAGGCGTTACCGAAAAAAGTAACCGAATACGTTACTTGTTACTCGCAAAATAAAGGAACGCGTTACTGACCTACGTAAGCTCAAAATAAAAGAAATGCGTTACCGTTACCAATAAAAAGTAATACACGTTACTTTTTATTTATAGATTAACGGTAGCAGGTTTGTTTATTTTTTTGCGACAGTGTTTTTTGACACTGGGACAAAGGGCGCGGGCGCCGGGGTTTTTGCTGAAGTGGGACTTTTTGCGTGGGGAAAAGACAGGCAAAATTTTGAATGTATGTGGAATGAGTGCAACAAATAATGACTTGGCGCCTATGCTTCGTTTCAGCTGAAGTCCAGAGGTAGGCGACGCTACGAGCTGATGGGACTAATCAAGCAGCTTCAAAAGCGAAATTCACTGGGTCTTTTATGTTTGTGATTGGTTCAGCGATGATAGAAAACGTTCAGGAACACGGCGAACACCATTATGGGGGCATTTGACTTTGTCTGATTAGTAACATCAACTCGTAGTGTCGGCTGCATCTGGACTTAAGGTAACACGAAGTATAGAAACACACACAAAACAAATTTAAGTGTACTTTTTTCCCTCAGTTTTTGAGAAGATTCAACGAGTAACGTAACTGCATTACCCGTTACTTGAAATAAGTAACGTATGTACGTCACCCGTTACTGGTCTGAAAAAGTAACGAGTGTACATTACTACGTTACCGAAAAAAGTAACGCGTACCGGTAACGCTGTCATTTGTAACGGATTACCGCCAGCGCTTCCACATTCACATAAATGTGTTGTTCATCCCATAAAAGATGCAATGACAGACCTCTATATGTTTGAGGTGTTCAATATATGTCAGAAACAGTTATTTAAAGCAGCTTCAAAATCAGAAAAACGCCGGAAAACATTAGCAGAGCATATTTAAGATAATTTGAGGGTGCATGTACTTATGATGTATATCTTTAAGGTGATCGGTTCTTTATTTAGGTTGTCAAATCCCGTCAGTCAGTACTTAAATATGTTTTTATTTTCATCAATAAATTTCACTGCATGAGGTTCACATAACCGCTTGAGACTGACACGGGAGGACGATACTCGAAAACGCCAGTGGTTGAGTCGGCGGAAACGTGCTTTTTGTTCGCGGATTGTGAAACACCGCGTTGCGGGATATGCCAAAAAAGAACTGTGAGCTCACATAATAGTTCGGAAGACAAATACGCGAAATGTGCAGAAAGATAAATACGAAATGGTATTCTTCAAACTAATCCCATACACAACACCTTATTGCCAAGATAAATACATGGACATGCATGCAATGATATTCCTAATTACATATAAATGGCGCGAAGGATAGACAATATATTTCTAATATAAGTCACATTTGGACATCTTCTTGCACGAGCTCGAAATTTCTCAAAATACTGTCTCGGGAAGCTAATGCTATATTCGGTTTTAGATGCGGAGCATCTCTTGCTCGGGTCTATGTCCCGCGGCCTTGTAGTCCGCACTCAAACTACGCACGCGCAACTCTCCTCCTTCCCTCTCTCCAACAGCTGCCTGTTACTCTCTCCGCTCTCTCTCTCTCTACCAGCTGCGTGCACTGCGCGTGCGTTCGCTTCTACTCACACCGCGTGCGCACGCGCAACTCTCCTCCTCTAGTCTCCTCTCCTTCAAGTGTGAAAAAAAATAAACGGCGAGCGTTCCAAGTTTCTCTGCCGCGAGCCGCGACGAAGGCTCGCGTAGGGGGATCGCTAGGGCAGTCGGTGGCGCCATCTCTCGACGTCAGCACGCAACTGACTCTTTCCTCGGAACCAACACGATGCTCCGCATCACCCCATGGTTCCCCTCGGGAAGATGGTGTAATTTTTTTCGTGAACTTGTTTTGGGCTCTCACTTTGCATCTCAGTGCTTTATCGGTCATGCGCGCTCTAACATTTTATTGGGCTGCCGCATATCATCACGAGAGTGATATATAATTAGGGTTCCGCGTTTTCGGTTTCTATTTTTTCAAAATTCGGCGTACTTTTTTCGGTGTTTATTTTAAAATTCAATTTTCGGTTTTTTTCGGCGAATATTTTGCCCACAAAAGATTATCGGCTTTTTTCGGTGAATATAAAATGAACACCAACAGACACCGGATCAGATTATCCTTGTAGCTCTGATATTTGTGATCCCCAAAGAATAACGGCACAGATACATTCAAAAAGAAATGGACACTTTATTTGTCAAATATGTGCAACTGCAAAAGAAACAATAAAAAAAATACAAACAAGTCAGATATGAAGCCTATGCCCAAAATCATGGAACTTCACCTTCTGTATACCAAGATTACCGTGATTTTATTATAGTACACACACACATGAACTTTCCCAGGTTCTCCTCGTTGATCCGCACTCTTTCTTTACTGTTAATATGACGCTGAGCTTCGAGAATGCTCTCTCAACGCGAACACTGGACACTGGCAGGCTGAGGTGTTGAAGCACTGCCTGAGCCAAAATCGGCCAATCAACCAATTGTGACCGCCAAAAGAGACACGGTGCGATGTTTTGAAGCACAACACAACATGCAGAGCTTGCATCAAGTCAGTCTTCCTTACGAGTTTAAAAACACGCTCGTACATGGCGAAGTCATGGGCATTTCGGACTTCGCGTTCCGATCGATGATGCACACATTAAAGCAAAACGTCGTGATGGCATCTGAGTATCCCATACATTCGGACACGTTTCGATAGACACTGTCGTTCAATTTTTTCGCCACGGCTCTGCGGTACGACTGGAAGGTCAAAGTGACATTTTCCAATTAAAACTAAATTTTAGAAAATTGATTGGACGCACATTTATCGGTTTTTATCGGTTTAATTAGAAAATTCCGAACCTAAAAACTGTCCTTTTTCGGTTAAAACCGAATTTCCGAAAATGAATTCGGCGTACTTTTATCGGTTTTTATCGGTTTAAACCGAAAAATCCGAACCCTATATATAATGCACAACTTTACAATTTGGACATCGACTTTTGATAGTGTTGAGAACATTGTATTTCACCAGAAACATGAACTGTTTAACATGGTTTGTGCGCGCGGTCATCGCACTCTATGCCGGTGGTCATTGCGATTTGTTCTTGCTGAGAAAATCAAATTCGGTTGTGCAAAATGCACGCTGCAGAAGGTTCGCGCTCAATGCAGACACATATTGTTCCTGCTTGGAGCAGCGTTGTGGGGAACGGCGCGAGCGTCTGGCACTACGAAAACGCGCTTTCTGGCAGCAGTGTTTGTGCTAACAAAGTATTTTCCGGGACCACGCTTTCTGGTCTGTGCCGAAAATGCGGAGCAGAGGAACCTTTACAACACAGTATGTTTTTACATCCCCACCTCCTTTTAAAAAAATCTTTTTCGATGCTCTCCTAGAGAATACTTATTTTTCTAGCGTTTTGGCGTGTTAATTCGACGATTGTATATGTGTCATTTTCGAACAATAATCCTCAATTTTTTTTTATTGTTGCAATTAAAAATTGTGAAGTTCAAACAAAATGCGGACGTGGTCAAAGTTTGGGGAAAAACTTGAGAACTACACTCCTGTGAGATTTAGAGCGGCCACCAAAGCTCGGCTATCCTAAAGCGGCTAAGATTTTTTTTTATGTATCGCTCTTGTACAAATTGGTAGTTTTATCTATTGTCGCATTAATAAGTCACATTTAGTCCTTCCAATACTTCTATTCTCGGGGACAACTTTCTGAAACCGTTCAGCAAAAACGAAAACATGTTTGGGTGCTTCAGTGATGTGTACATGTAAACTGGGTCGTGCTACAATTTTTGTACTTTTAATAAATACCGCTAAGAGATAATGCCTGACGTGTGATAACTTGCAAAAACACCCTTTAGTTTTCCTCTCCGCTCAATAGCAGACGCAAAAAAGTAAAGTATAAAAACAGCTTTCCCTTGCTTAACTCAATATTAGAACAAGCGGCCAAGTGATCTGACGCTGATTATATACCCTCAGTGTTCATCATAGTCATGCGCTGGGGTTGGCAAACAATAAAGCATGGGTTGAGCTGCAGCCATCGTTAGAGTTTGGCTATTCTCATCTTTGATTGAACACGAGACATTACCCCAATGTTTTGCGAGGCTGATTGTCATAAACCCGAGCGGTCGACTCATTCTCATGACAATCGAGTACATCACGGTGTCATGTGACTCGCGGTGAGAAGTGATGCTATTGGCGTCACGGCGTTCGTTGCAACTCAAGAAGGTAGGGCGAGGGTAAGACTGGCCGGGGAGGAGGAAGCAGACGGAACGCTGGAGAAGAGAGGGGAAACCTCCTTCTTTCTTTAGCGTTCCGTCTGCTTCCTCCTCCCCGGCCCGTCTTACTTGACTCGGTGAATGACGTGACTACGTCACGGGACCACATGACGTGACATTACTTGACAGCATGTCTTGACAGCAAGACGTCACGTGGCCACGTGACAGATGATTAATCATAGTGCCAATATAAGAGCGCCACGAAAACCTACAATTTCTCATACATGCAATTCGGCATAGACAATTTGACTACTACTTATAAATACAGCTGCCAAATTTTGTGTCTCAAACATTCATTTTGTAATAAAAAAAATTGCCGTGAACCGTTTTGAACCGGTTACCGTTATATTTTTTCCGGTTCAGTTCCGGTTCAGTTCCAAGATGGCGGCGAAGATTTCGGTTCGGTTCAGTTCCGCTTCAGCTAAAAATAACGGTTCGGTTCCGGTTTTCGGTTCGGTTCGGTTCCGGTTCGACACTCTGGATGATACCGACATTATCACTCAACGAGGCCTAGTGACACCGCAATGAAACGAGCGAAGGGACGCCGCAAGAGAGCGAGCTCCAACGGCGCTACCGATGTTATCGCTCAACGAGCCCTAGTGACGTCGTAACGAAACACGCCAAGGAAACGCGCCAAGGGACGCCACAAGAGAACGAGTTTCAACGATGTTATCACTCAACGAGCTAAGAGACACCGCAACAGAGCCAGCTCCAGCGACGATACCGACATTATCACTCAACGAGGCCTAGTGACACCGCAACGAAACGAGCGAAGGGACGGCGCAAGAGAACGAGCTCCAACGGCGCTACCGACGTTATCGCTCAACGAGGCCTAGCGACGTCGTAACGAAACGCGCCAAGGAAACACGCCAAGGGACGCCACAAGAGAACATGTTTCAACGATGTTATCACTCAACGAGCTAAGAGACGCCGCAAGAGAGCCAGCTCCAGCGATGATACCGACATTATCACTCAACGAGGCCTAGTGACACCGCAACGAAACGAGCGAAGGGACGGCGCAAGAGAGCGAGCTCCAACGGCGCTACCGACGTTATCGCTCAACGAGGCCTAGTGACGTCGTAACGAAACGCGCCAAGGAAACGCGCCAAGGGACGCCACAAGAGAACGAGTTTCAACGATGTTATCACTCAACGAGCTAAGAGACGCCGCAAGAGAGCCAGCTCCAGCGACGATACCGACATTATCACTCAACGAGGCCTAGTGACACCGCAACGAAACGAGCGAAGGGACGCCGCAAGAGAGCGAGCTCCAACGGCGCTACCGACGTTATCGCTCAACGAGGCCTAGTGACGTCGTAACGAAACGCGCCAAGGAAACGCGCCAAGCGACGCCACAAGAGAACGAGTTTCAACGATGTTATCACTCAACGAGCTAAGAGACACCGCAAGAGAGCCAGCTCCAGCGATGATACCGACATTATCACTCAACGAGGCCTAGTGACACCGCAACGAAACGAGCGAAGGGACGGCGCAAGAGAGCGAGCTCCAACGGCGCTACCGACGTTATCGCTCAACGAGGCCTAGTGACGTCGTAACGAAACGCGCCAAGGAAACGCGCCAAGGGACGCCACAAGAGAACGAGTTTCAACGATGTTATCACTCAACGAGATAAGAGACACCGCAAGAGAGCCAGCTCCAGCGATGATACCGACATTATCACTCAACGAGGCCTAGTGACACCGCAACGAAACGAGCGAAGGGACGCCGCAAGAGAGCGAGCTCCAACGGCGCTACCGACGTTATCGCTCAACGAGGCCTAATGACGTCGTAACGAAACACGCCAAGGAAACGCGCCAAGGGACGCCACAAGATAACGAGTTTCAACGATGTTATCACTCAACGAGCTAAGAGACACCGCAAGAGAGCCAGCTCCAGCGACGATACCGACATTATCACTCAACGAGGCCTAGTGACACCGCAACGAAACGAGCGAAGGTACGGCGCAAGAGAGCGAGCTCCAACGGCGCTACCGACGTTATCGCTCAACGAGGCCTAATGACGTCGTAACGAAACGCGCCAAGGAAACGCGCCAAGGGACGCCACAAGAGAACGAGCTTCAACGATGTTATCACTCAACGAGCTAAGAGACCCCGCAAGAGAGCCAGCTCCAGCGACGATACCGACATTATCATTCAACGAGGCCTAGTGACACCGCAACGAAACGAGCGAAGGGACGCCGCAAGAGAGCGAGCTCCAATGGCGCTACCGACGTTATCGCTCAACGAGGCCTAGTGACGTCGTAACGAAACGCGCCAAGGAAACGCGCTAAGGACGCCACAAGAGAACGAGTTTCAACGATGTCATCACTCAACGAGCTAAGAGACACCGCAAGAGAGCCAGCTCCAGCGATGATACCGACATTATCACTCAACGAGGCCTAGTGACACCGCAACGAAACGAGCGAAGGGACGCCGCAAGAGAGCGAGCTCCAACGGCGCTACCGACGTTATCGATCAACGAGGCCTAGTGACGTCGTAACGAAACACGCCAAGGAAACGCGCCAAGGGACGCCACAAGATAACGAGTTTCAACGATGTTATCACTCAACGAGCTAAGAGACGCCGTAAGAGAGCCAGCTCCAGCGACGATACCGACATTATCACTCAACGAGGCCTAGTGACACCGCAACGAAACGAGCGAAGGGACGCCGCTAGAGAGCGAGCTCCAACGGCGCTACCGACGTTATCGCTCAACGAGGCCTAGTGACGTCGTAACGAAACGCGCCAAGGAAACGCGCCAAGGGACGCCACAAAAGAACGAGTTTCAACGATGTTATCACTCAACGAGCTAAGAGACGCCGCAAGAGAGCCAGCTCCAGCGACGATACGGACATTATCATTCAACGAGGCCTAGTGACACCGCAACGAAACGAGCGAAGGGACGCCGCAAGAGAGCGAGCTCCAACGGCGCTACCGACGTTATCGCTCAACGAGGCCTAGTGGCGGCGCAATGCCGCGAGAGCCAGAGACGCCATGGAACGACTAAAGCAGAAGTGGACGGCTCTCCGGTCTCAAAAAACAAAACTGATCTCCGACATCGACCCAGCTATCGCAAATCACTACTACAAACGAAGCCTCGACGTATTATAGGTGAGGCTCACTGAGTTGCGAATACAGCTGAGCAACGTAAACGCATCCATCGAACCACTAGTACCTGACGGAGACGTTGAGCAAAACTACGCCCTCACAATTGAATATGACGACAAGATCGTCACGTGCATCACCACCATCGTACAGGAGGTAGAGAATCTCCGACGAGCGAGGCCCGAAGCTGGTACAACGCGGATTCTCAACAATGACGAAAGACGCGTTGCAGCCTCTAAGGTGAAGCTGCCGAAACTGGAGCTTCAACGGTTTGGCGGTGCAGCTACCGATTGGCAACGCTTCTGGGAACAGTCCAAGCAAGCCATACATGACAACGACAGTCATTCTAACGCTGAGAAGTTCTTGTACCTGCGGTCGGCGCTTACGGGAACGGCAGCATCAGCGATAGCCAGCATTCAAGCAACGAGAGAAAAATACGATACCGTCGTTGAGCTTCTTAGAGGGCGCTTCGGTCGGACTGACGTACTCATTCAAGAACACCTCTCCCAACTACTTTATATACCTGCAGTACGACACTTGAACGTGGTGAGCGGACTGCGACTTCTCTATGACCGGTTGCAACGTAATATGGCCGCTATCACCGCGCTCGGGGTTAAAATAGACACTCACGGAGCTATGCTCTGATCTGCGCTACTGAAAAAGCTGCCAGGAGAGTTTGTCATTGACTACCACAAGTGTCGACGTCCTACGGACAAGGAAAATGACGGTATCAAAATAGAGAGCCTGCAACGCCTAATGAAGCTCGAAGATGAGAGCCGCGAAGATACTCACCAAGTTCGTCAGCGAGAAGCTAAGAGTATGACCCATTCCAAGATAACAGAAGGCGGAAAAGCCTATCTAAAAAAATAAGCCTTTTCTCTTTCCTCAACTAGTAGCTCCAAGCAGACTAAACCGTGCGCATTCCGTGCCACGAAGAACCACGCTACACGAGATTGTCAGACATCAATTTCTCTGGAGGAGAAGAAGAGATTTCGAGAAGTAGGACGTCGTTTCGGTGTTCCATTAAGGGACACACCTCCAAAGAATGTTGCAACAAAAGAATAATGTGTGAAACATGCGGTCGAAGGTACATAGCTCAAATGTTTGACCCATCCTGGAAGAAAAGTAAGAACACCGCAGCAGAGTCACTTTCTTCGACTGGCAGGAAGAGCGATAAAACACCTGCAGTACTACTTCAAACAGCTCAGGTCTGGGCAGAAGGGAAACAGCAAAGAGCTCTCACGCACATCCTTTTTGATGGAGTAAGCCAACGAAGGTTTGTGATGGAAGGACTTTCACGCATGCTGCGTCTCGTGATTGTTGGTGAAGAAGACATTAGTATGTACCCTTTTGGAGGAGCAGGAGACATCAAGGAAAAAACGCAGAAGGGTACGAGTTTGGCTAACGAGCCGGTACAACCAAAAGAAACACTGCCTAGAAGCTCTGGAGATACCAGAGATTCGCCCCGACCATCTTCTTCTACCTGACAGTGAAGTGCAATGAGTTGAAGTACAGACAGCTGAGCTGGCAGACGTCACCTTGCCACCAGCCCCGTTAACAAGACATGGCATCGACATTCTTATCGGGGCTGACTACTATTGGAATTGTCTCTGGTGAGATCAAAAATGTGCAAGGCGCTCTGGTCGCTGTCAAGACAGACTCTGGATGGGCACTTCAAGGACCGATTCCCCACAGCGGTTTGACCGCCATCTCTTCTACTGCGGAAGTTCTGAAAGCCAATGTGGGTGGAAGCACATGCTCATTGTCTACCGGGCTCCGGTCATTTTAGGAGCTGGAAAGCATGGGCATCACAAAAGGAAGAGGATAATGAAGTTGTCAGAGCGTTTACATCATCCATTAACCTAACTACCGGACGGTACGAGGTGGCCTTACATTAGAAGCCAATGAACTTTCAGCTGGCAGACAATGAAGGAGTCGCAAGGGAGCGTCCGGTGAGCTTCACAAAGAAGTTGTGAAGGACGATGTGATGCTGACTGAGCAGGATAAAAAATTTCGCCAGTATCCCCAGCAAGGATTTGCAGAAAAACTTTCACCGAGTGCAGACAAGGCAGGAAACCGACTGTACTGCATGCCCCACCGTACTAGTTATGACCTGAGAGCCTCTCAACCAACGTCAGAGTTATGTCTGATGCCTCATAAAGAGAACCAGGTTGACACTCTCCGAATGACGCACTAGAGCTAGGACCAAACCTGAATTCATACCTCCTGAACGTGTTACTGAACTTTCGGATTCATCGTATCGGCCTCAGTGCATACATTGAGAAGGCGTTTCTACAGATACTACTGAGACTGGAAAATCGTGACGCTCTACGATTTTTCTGGTACGAACGAATGCCAACAAAACAAGAGCCGAACCCTCCTGTAGAAGTTTGGAGGATGACAAGGGCTCCTTTCGGAGCGACCAGCAGCCCGTTCCTTCTCGCAGCCACGCTACGTCACCACTCGTCAATAACAGAGGACTATCCGGAAACAACGAAATCACTAGCCGAAATATTCTGCGTAGATGGTCTCATCACTGGAGCGAACACCGAGAAAGAGGCGGAACAGTTCTATCGACCAACATTACAAGTCATGAGGCTAGCTGGAATGGCAATGCGGATGTGGAACACAAATTCTACGAAGTTACAGCAGCTATCCAACGAGGAAGGAACCTGGTGTGTTCTAGATCAAGCAACCTGTACCACTCCTAGCGTGTTTCGAGTGTTTGGACTTGTCTGTGAAAAGACAGCGTTTGCCTGGCGTTCTCCATGGGGCCTGTTTTGGAATTTCTAGACCGGAACAGCAACACGAAACGATTCATTCTTCAGGCATCATTTCACATTTATGACCCATTAGGGTCTCCTTTCCCCAGTCACCGTTAAAGCCAAGCTGATGTTCCAAACCCTCTGGGAACTTGGTGTCGACTGGGACGCACCACTAACTGAAGGGGTTCAAACAAGATGGACGCAGTGGCACACCGCACTGCACCACTTAACGAAAGTAACAGTACCCCAACGGTCCCTTGAACTTTCTGAGGATGACCGAAGCGAAGTCCGCATCTTCACAGATGCCAGTCCGAATGATTATAATGGCTGTGGAGTACCTGCGCAGGCGGACTGCACCAACGAGGGTGACATTGTTTTTTTCTCCAAAACCCGGTGGCGCCGCTAAAGGTATTTTCTCTCTCAAGTCTTGGATTGATGGGAATGGTGATAGGGGCATGGCTACAGGACTACCTTACTATGTCGTTGAACCTACAAGTCGCCAGCTTGTACCTCTGGACAGGCTCAACCATCGCACTACATTGGGAGCGAGGCTCTGCTCAACAGTGGAAGCCCTTTGTGGCCAATCGAGTATTGGAGATCCAACAGCTGACTGATCCAGAGCTTTGGAACCATTGTCCTGGAATAGAAAATACGGCTGATCTGCTCACAAGAGGGGTGACTCTCGAAGCACTGAAGTCAAGCGCGGCATGGTGGAAAGGACCGCCATGGCTTACGGAGCCACCTGCTGCCTGGCCAACGCATAAAGCGGGTGTTGATATGACCACTGCAGATGAAGAGAAGAAACAAGTTCGAGTGCATAACGTGACACTAAAAGAAGAACACGTTTTGCCTATGCAGCGCCATAGTTCCCCTTCAAGCTTGTTCGAGTTGTTGCCTGGATACGACGATTTATACATAACTATAGACATCCCAGCCCAAAATACGAGGGTTGTTTGACGACCGAAGAAGTAGCACAAGCACAAACGTGTCTGATCCTGCAGGTTCAACAGGAGGCCTTTCAAAGAGAGCTCCAATGCGTTCGGCGCTCAGCACGTATGGAAAGCAACTCTCCGTTACATGACCTTAACGCATACCTGGACAAGGACCTGGACATGTGCGACAATGCTAAGCATTCCATCATTCCTCCGTCAAATCATCATTTCACCGAGATTTTGACCAATGCCACGCATCGACAACTTCTCCACGCTGGTCCCCTTGAGATTCTTACATAACTGCGGGAACAGTTCTTTATCGTCCGGGGAAGACAGGTGGTAAAAAGGTGCTGAAGAAATGTGTAATATGTGACCGTGTCAACAGCCGGGCGGCCACCGAGCCAGTTGCTCCATTCCTTTGAGACGGACTATGCCAAGCAGCCCCCTTTGAGGTGACTGGTGTTGACCGCGTTACCGCTCAACGCAAGGAATAAAAGCAACAACAATAAGTCTTATATCCTCATTTTGACCTGTGCTGTTATCCGTGCCATTCAGCTAGATCTAGTGACCGACATGTCCACCCCCCATTTTCTGACGGTCTTCAGGAGATTTGTGTCAAGAAGAGGAGTGTGCCGATTCATTTTTTCTGACAATGCAAAAACCTTTTCAGCGTCTTTCAAGGTGCCTGAAATATCTTTGGGCAACATTGCGTGGAAAGGAGACACAATCCTACTTCGCTGATCGGCAGATACATTGGAAGTTTATAATCGAGAGAGCTGCCTGGTAGGGTGGGTTCTTGGAGAGGATGATCCCGTCGGTAACGTCCTCGCTCAAGAAAGTTTTGGGTAACAGCTACTGCAACTTTGAAGAACTGACGAGCACCTTAACTGAAATTAAGCTGTAGTCAACTCTAGGCCTCTGACATACGTCTACACCGAAGCCACCGAAAAGGAGCCACTCGCACCTTCCCATTTCCTGGTGGGAAAGCGTTTAACTGCACCTCCAACCAGCTCCAGTGGGGAGCCTATGCCTTCCCTTGAAGGACAATATAACAGGCGGTGGCATTACCGTCAAAAGATCGCAGATCAATTCTGGCGTTGATGGAAGAGGAAATACTTGACTTGTCTGCGATCTGTCCATTTCACGGCGCCGACTTCCTTCAGTGCCCTGAAGAAGGGAACTCTAGTGTTGGTCCACCAGCTTGTCCAACCGCGACAGCTTTGGAAGACCGGAGAAGTCGTAGAAGCGTTGACCAAAGGAGTTGGCCACATCCGAGCCGTTATGGTGCGTCTTCCTAATGGTGCCTTCACTAGGAGACACTTTCAACATTTATACCCCATGGAATCTACTAACCAACGACTTGGCGTCATTGTGGGGGAGTGTGAAGAAACTCATGTTTCGTTTTTTTTGTTGTACAACCATCGCACATTACGCAATACGAATAAACATCGTCATTTTCTGTTTGGTTTTGTGAAAACATGGCGTACGGCTCGTTTCTCGCGGCAATGTTCTAACAATACTGTCACCTCTGTCCTACTAAAGCGCTCACAATAAACATGGAATATGCTGCGATTTATCTCAGTACATCAGCTTGCTTCGATGACATGGTGTAATTTACATTTTCTGCGTAGTAGAAGAAACACAGGAAGGGATATCTCATCAAGCTGTAAACTGGCAAGCTAAAATCCAAAACCTATTGCTTGCGTAGTTAACACTCAACTGAAGCCGACTTGGTGTACCCGTTTGTTCCGCTGTGTTTCGTGAGTGTTAGTTTCTTACAAGTTTCAAGTTGATTTTCTTTTGCGTTTTGGAAACGAAGAAACGAATTTTATCAACGCACCTGGCTGGAAGAGGGAGCTGCTTAATCGCAGATTCGTTTCAAAGCCTGTTCGACTAAAAACATGCGAAACCAACTCCGCCATTGACGCTTGTAAAATGAAGTTAGTTGGAAACATTTCCGCATATTAAGAATGAATTAAACTCCTGCTATGTATTAAATACTTTTTTTTTGCGGAGACTAAAATATTTGTACAGTTTGTGTGTGCACATGTGAGCTTGTACATTAAATGCATACAGAAATCTAGACACAAACGAAAGAATACAATTAATCAATTACCCTAATTGAGGGGCTACGTGCAATTAGTAGTACATGTTCAAAAATATTGTTCTAAGAAAATTTATAATAAATGTTTCACTGTGATCGGAAAAATAAAAATGTGTGCCCAGCATTACTAATTTTTTGTGTACGTTTAACGAATTCTTGCCGCATTTGCTGCAAACTTAGAATGCGCCAGAATTAGAAATATTGGGTTTTATAAAGTTGAACGTACAAAGCAAACTTGTACCATTATTGCCTGCCACCACTAATTTTGCAATATGCAACTTTATTTTTTATTGCGTTATATGTTCATGGTAGGGTTTCGTTTACTCAAACTTGGCCAGAGAATTTATCTCTTGTCCAGTCGTCTACGCCGAAACCATTTTCGCTGTCAACGACGCCGTTGAAAGCGAAAGCGGCCAGCTGGGGGTACTCTTCCAGTGCTGGCCGCTTTCCAGTAGAGACATAATGAAGCAGCTTTCTCACATTCTTCGCTTTCGACTATGACACTCCCATTCTTGGGGAGAGAGGACGGCTTCTGACTTCAGGAAACAGCTCAATCAGCGTCGTTCTAAAATAAACAGAATGAGTGGAGGCTAACATCAACGTATAGTTCCGGGGAAGTCTTGCGTAACCTTGCCGATACTCAATCACAAAGCTTCGTAAAATTTCATTTTTCGCTCGCGATGGACCTTGTTCCGTGGAATAGTTTTGATATCAATAATGATGGCCTTCTTATTTGCGTTAACCATCCTGATTGATGGTTTTCTCGGCGTCTGAATAGCGGACGCGTAGTTATCTGACCTGTCTATAACTTCCATTCAATTCAAAAATTTCGCATATGTCCCAAAGTTTCGGTAACAAGTTGAAAATTGAAGTCAGCAAACGGGAAACACCTGAATGACAGTAACGTGCACATATGCTGCCCAGATGGCAAAGAATAAAAAGACTGTGTAGTTTTGATTTTGTCCACCGCAAGCGTCAAAAACCAGGACTATTTTCTTGTGTTTCTGCTCGTCGAAACATCAATCGAGTGCAAGCTTCAAAAAGCACACACGCTGTTGGCTCCTTTTTCGGCCACTCCTTTAATATAGAAGAACATGTAGGAGGCGTCTATTCTATGCACATGAACGTTGCAAAGATACAACCTAAAGTAGGCGGCAGTAAAACTGATCCGGGGCTGGTAGTTTTGGGAACGGTGGATGTTGGCTGCAGTAGAATTCGAGAACAAGTGCGTTATCGTCGTCGATAAGGTTTTGCTGGAGTTCTTTGCGTTTCTTTAGAATCCTCATATGCAACTAGAATTCCACTAGAGCCTTCAAAACCTGAATCTGTTGTTTGAAGCAGAAGTCGCATACCTTACTGCGAGATGGTTGAAAGGCGAAGGGAACCGTGTGAATAATATAGTCACAGACGCCAGACCGCGCGAGAGAAAGCTCTTTCGCCTGTACAGCTACGGAAATAGTAATCGAAAAAAATACAGTACTGCGAGATTGAGGTCGCGGTTTTTGAGGTAGAACTAGCCGGAGTCACGACGACTATAGTTGGATCGTTTTGTGGAAGGCCTTTTTCAAAAAGTCATGATGAGGTCTCTCACGTCCTAGGTCAACTTGATCAACCGCGTGACATGTTTTTCTTGGCCGTCGTTAAGCTCCCGACCTTCCACCAGCTTTCTTGTACTCTCTGCAGTGTTTCATTTGTGACCATGTAAAGCTTAAGAAAGAACCGCTTGCACACACGTTCCCACTAAGGTTGGCCGGATCGTACTTTTTAAATTAAAGTCCACTTCTTCGCTTGGGCATTATTTGTTCTTCTAGTTGCAGGTACAGAAAGTTTCATTTCCGCCTCAAGGTGGATGTTTTGCTTCTGCAAATCGCCGAGATTCTAATATGTATTGCATTTTTTCCGCATTGTGCTGGACACTTTCTGATGACGCATTTTGTGCAGCACAAACTCGAAATCTAAAATAAAATTTTGACGGATCTTCCTGCGGCGTTCGTGTACTCCCCCCTAATACAACAAGACAAATATGTTACACGTGTAACTACCGTATACTCGAATAGCTGGCATAGCTTTCTTGATTTCGCTTCGTTTTGCTCACCTTTCGCTTACACTTACTGCTTTTTTGACGGCGCCTGAGGGCTCTTTTTGGCTGTGACCATTCTGGGTTATCGCTGTTGACGTACTGGTCGCTGTCCGACTGCATTTTTAATTTAGAGAAAACCAACAGAGGGCCTAATGTTCAACATCCTAGGGAAATGAACGTTTGCGATGGTTTCGCGTCAACGTCTTCTTTGTGTCTGAACTTGTGCTAAGTTTCATGCAAACGTTTTTGAAATTGCTGCTCGATCGTCTGTTAGAGTTGAGTGTAAATGTTGACCGCGCTTTGATCACGAAGCTGCGTTTCACACTGTCCTAAAGTCGTACGGAAATGTACGATAAGTTTTGCGTCTGCTTTTGCATAAGCATCTGCTAACGCCACATTCCAACGTCTGTTAACACTTCAGCGTATACGTAAGCCGCGGTTCGCCGCCAACGCCGCAATTAAACATCTGCTCAAATTTCACATGAATGGAAGCCGCGTTTATACGTTTACTTCAGCATGAGCATCTGCTAACCCCGCATTGAATCGTTTTTTGAAAGCCTCGCACGAACGTCTGCTTAGGTGCTGTGAAACGACTGCTAAAGTTACTTTTGAACGTCTGCTAAAAACGCGTTTCGGC
>JAZHYW010070297.1:91111-224891 GCA_037355805.1 Ixodes ricinus
ACCCGCTGACACCGTGACTCTGCAGCTATCCCCGCTTCAACAACCGCAAGTCAGGGACAACAGTGACCATACGCCCACGGCAATGGATCTGCTTCGATGCACGGCACCAACACCTTCTTCGAGGATGACTACCGAACCCTCATCACGGCGCCACCATCGGGATCGACTGACGCGTCACCAGCACTCTTTATAAGCCGCTGGCGACCCCTGCGTTCCTTCAGTGGGCATGGAAATACAGCGACGATGCAGACGTATCATACACCGTTCCGCTTTTTGGTGCAGATTCTGTCTGTCCTGGTCACGTGAAACGGCCAACCCGCTGACACCGTGACTCTGCAGCTATCCCCGCTTCAACAACCGCAAGTCATGGACAACAGTGACCATACGCCCACTGGCAATGGATCTGCTTCGATGCACGGCACCAACACCTCTCTTCGAGGATGACTACCGAACCCTCATCACGGCGCCACCATCGGGATCGACTGACGCGTCACCAGCACTCTTTATAAGCCGCTGGCGACCCCTGCGTTCCTTCAGTGGGCATGGAAATACAGCGACGATGCAGACGTATCATACACCGTTCCGCTTTTTGGTGCAGATTATGTC
This sequence comes from Ixodes ricinus, assembly GCA_037355805.1. Taxonomy (NCBI): domain Eukaryota; kingdom Metazoa; phylum Arthropoda; class Arachnida; order Ixodida; family Ixodidae; genus Ixodes; species Ixodes ricinus. The sequence goes on from JAZHYW010070297.1 coordinate 91,718, forward strand.
TGTCCTGGTCAGCGTGGAACGGCCAACCCGCTGACACCGTGACTCTGCAGCTATCCCCGCTTCAACAACCGCAAGTCAGGGACAACAGTGACCATACGCCCGCGGCAATGGATCTGCTTCGATGCACGGCACCAACACCTTCTTCGAGGATGACTACCGAACCCTCATCACGGCGCCACCATCGGGATCGACTGACGCGTCACCAGCACTCTTTATAAGCCGCTGGCGACCCCTGCGTTCCTTCAGTGGGCATGGAAATACAGCGACGATGCAGACGTGATGATACACCGTTCCGCTTTGGTGCAGATTCTGTCCGTCCTGGTCACGTGGAACGGCCAACCCGCTGACACCGTGACTCTGCAGCTATCCCCGCTTCAAACAACCGCAAGTCAGGGACAACAGTGACCATACGCCCGGGCGGCAATGGATCTGCTTCGAAGCAACGGCACCAACACCTCTCTTCGAGGATGACTACCGAACCCTCATCACGGCGCCACCATCGGGATCGACTGACGCGTCACCAGCACTCTTCATAAGCCGCTGGCGACCCCTGCGTTCCTTCAGTGGGCATGGAAATACAGCGACGATGCAGACGTATCATACACCGTTCCGCTTTTTGGTGCAGATTCTGTCGTCCTGGTCACGTGGAACGGCCAACCCGCTGACACCGTGACTCTGCAGCTATCCCCGCTTCAACAACCGCAAGTCAGGGACAACAGTGACCATACGCCCACGGCAATGGATCTGCTTCGATGCACGGCACCAACACCTCTCTTCGAGGATGACTACCGAACCCTCATCACGGCGCCACCATCGGGATCGACTGACGCGTCACCAGCACTCTTTATAAGCCGCTGGCGACCCCTGCGTTCCTTCAGTGGGCATGGAAATACAGCGACGATGCAGACGTATCATACACCGTTCCGCTTTTTGGTGCAGATTCTGTCTGTCCTGGTCACGTGGAACGGCCAACCCGCTGACACCGTGACTCTGCAGCTATCCCCGCTTCAACAACCGCAAGTCAGGGACAACAGTGACCATACGCCCGCGGCAATGGATCTGCCTTCGATGCACGGCACCAACACTCTCTTCGAGGATGACTACCGAACCCTCATCACGGCGCCACCATCGGGATCGACTGACGCGTCACCAGCACTCTTTATAAGCCGCTGGCGACCCCTGCGTTCCTTCAGTGGGCATGGAAATACAGCGACGATGCAGACGTATCATACACCGTTCCGCTTTTTGGTGCAGATTCTGTCTGTCCTGGTCACGTGGAACGGCCAACCCGCTGACACCGTGACTCTGCAGCTATCCCCGCTTCAACAACCGCAAGTCAGGGACAACAGTGACCATACGCCCACGGCAATGGATCTGCTTCGATGCACGGCACCAACACCTCTCTTCGAGGATGACTACCGAACCCTCATCACGGCGCCACCATCGGGATCGACTGACGCGTCACCAGCACTCTTTATAAGCCGCTGGCGACCCCTGCGTTCCTTCAGTGGGCATGGAAATACAGCGACGATGCAGACGTATCATACACCGTTCCGCTTTTTGGTGCAGATTCTGTCTGTCCTGGTCACGTGGAACGGCCAACCCGCTGACACCGTGACTCTGCAGCTATCCCCGCTTCAGCAACCGCAAGTCAGGGACAACAGTGACCATACGCCCGCGGCAATGGATCTGCTTCGATGCACGGCACCAACACTCTCTTCGAGGATGACTACCGAACCCTCATCACGGCGCCACCATCGGGATCGACTGACGCGTCACCAGCACTCTTTATAAGCCGCTGGCGACCCCTGCGTTCCTTCAGTGGGCATGGAAATACAGCGACGATGCAGACGTATCATACACCGTTCCGCTTTTGGTGCAGATTCTGTCTGTCCTGGTCACGTGGAACGGCCAACCCGCTGACACCGTGACTCTGCAGCTATCCCCGCTTCAACAACCGCAAGTCAGGGACAACAGTGACCATACGCCCGCGGCAATGGATCTGCTTCTGATGCACGGCACCAACACCTCTCTTCGAGGATGACTACCGAACCCTCATCACGGCGCCACCATCGGGATCGACTGACGCGTCACCAGCACTCTTTATAAGCCGCTGGCGACCCCTGCGTTCCTTCAGTGGGCATGGAAATACAGCGACGATGCAGACGTATCATACACCGTTCCGCTTTTTGGTGCAGATTCTGTCTGTCCTGGTCACGTGGAACGGCCAACCCGCTGACACCGTGACTCTGCAGCTATCCCCGCTTCAACAACCGCAAGTCAGGGACAACAGTGACCATACGCCCGCGGCAATGGATCTGCTTCGATGCACGGCACCAACACCTCTTCGAGGATGACTACCGAACCCTCATCACGGCGCCACCATCGGGATCGACTGACGCGTCACCAGCACTCTTTATAAGCCGCTGGCGACCCCTGCGTTCCTTCAGTGGGCATGGAAATACAGCGACGATGCAGACGTATCATACACCGTTCCGCTTTTTGGTGCAGATTCTGTCTGTCCTGGTCACGTGGAACGGCCAACCCGCTGACACCGTGACTCTGCAGCTATCCCCGCTTCAACAACCGCAAGTCAGGGACAACAGTGACCATACGCCCGCGGCAATGGATCTGCTTCGATGCACGGCACCAACACCTTCTTCGAGGATGACTACCGAACCCTCATCACGGCGCCACCATCGGGATCGACTGACGCGTCACCAGCACTCTTTATAAGCCGCTGGCGACCCCTGCGTTCCTTCAGTGGGCATGGAAATACAGCGACGATGCAGACGTATCATACACCGTTCCGCTTTTTGGCGCAGATTCTGTCTGTCCTGGTCACGTGGAACGGCCAACCCGCTGACACCGTGACTCTGCAGCTATCCCCGCTTCAACAACCGCAAGTCAGGGACAACAGTGACCATACGCCCGCGGCAATGGATCTGCTTCGATGCACGGCACCAACACCTTCTTCGAGGATGACTACCGAACCCTCATCACGGCGCCACCATCGGGATCGACTGACGCGTCACCAGCACTCTTTATAAGCCGCTGGCGACCCCTGCGTTCCTTCAGTGGGCATGGAAATACAGCGACGATGCAGACGTATCATACACCGTTCCGCTTTTTGGTGCAGATTCTGTCTGTCCTGGTCACGTGGAACGGCCAACCCGCTGACACCGTGACTCTGCAGCTATCCCCGCTTCAACAACCGCAAGTCAGGGACAACAGTGACCATACGCCCGCGGCAATGGATCTGCTTCGATGCACGGCACCAACACCTCTCTTCGAGGATGACTACCGAACCCTCATCACGGCGCCACCATCGGGATCGACTGACGCGTCACCAGCACTCTTTATAAGCCGCTGGCGACCCCTGCGTTCCTTCAGTGGGCATGGAAATACAGCGACGATGCAGACGTATCATACACCGTTCCGCTTTTGGTGCAGATTCTGTCTGTCCTGGTCACGTGGAACGGCCAACCCGCTGACACCGTGACTCTGCAGCTATCCCCGCTTCAACAACCGCAAGTCAGGGACAACAGTGACCATACGCCCGCGGCAATGGATCTGCTTCGATGCACGGCACCAACACCTTCTTCGAGGATGACTACCGAACCCTCATCACGGCGCCACCATCGGGATCGACTGACGCGTCACCAGCACTCTTTATAAGCCGCTGGCGACCCCTGCGTTCCTTCAGTGGGCATGGAAATACAGCGACGATGCAGACGTATCATACACCGTTCCGCTTTTTGGTGCAGATTCTGTCTGTCCTGGTCACGTGGAACGGCCAACCCGCTGACACCGTGACTCTGCAGCTATCCCCGCTTCAACAACCGCAAGTCAGGGACAACAGTGACCATACGCCCGCGGCAATGGATCTGCTTCGATGCACGGCACCAACACCTCTCTTCGAGGATGACTACCGAACCCTCATCACGGCGCCACCATCGGGATCGACTGACGCGTCACCAGCACTCTTTATAAGCCGCTGGCGACCCCTGCGTTCCTTCAGTGGGCATGGAAATACAGCGACGATGCAGACGTATCATACACCGTTCCGCTTTTTGGTGCAGATTCTGTCTGTCCTGGTCACGTGGAACGGCCAACCCGCTGACACCGTGACTCTGCAGCTATCCCCGCTTCAACAACCGCAAGTCAGGGACAACAGTGACCATACGCCCGCGGCAATGGATCTGCTTCGATGCACGGCACCAACACCTCTCTTCGAGGATGACTACCGAACCCTCATCACGGCGCCACCATCGGGATCGACTGACGCGTCACCAGCACTCTTTATAAGCCGCTGGCGACCCCTGCGTTCCTTCAGTGGGCATGGAAATACAGCGACGATGCAGACGTATCATACACCGTTCCGCTTTTGGTGCAGATTCTGTCTGTCCTGGTCACGTGGAACGGCCAACCCGCTGACACCGTGACTCTGCAGCTATCCCCGCTTCAACAACCGCAAGTCAGGGACAACAGTGACCATACGCCCACGGCAATGGATCTGCTTCGATGCACGGCACCAACACCTCTCTTCGAGGATGACTACCGAACCCTCATCACGGCGCCACCATCGGGATCGACTGACGCGTCACCAGCACTCTTTATAAGCCGCTGGCGACCCCTGCGTTCCTTCAGTGGGCATGGAAATACAGCGACGATGCAGACGTATCATACACCGTTCCGCTTTTTGGTGCAGATTCTGTCTGTCCTGGTCACGTGGAACGGCCAACCCGCTGACACCGTGACTCTGCAGCTATCCCCGCTTCAACAACCGCAAGTCAGGGACAACAGTGACCATACGCCCGCGGCAATGGATCTGCTTCGATGCACGGCACCAACACCTCTCTTCGAGGATGACTACCGAACCCTCATCACGGCGCCACCATCGGGATCGACTGACGCGTCACCAGCACTCTTTATAAGCCGCTGGCGACCCCTGCGTTCCTTCAGTGGGCATGGAAATACAGCGACGATGCAGACGTATCATACACCGTTCCGCTTTTTGGTGCAGATTCTGTCTGTCCTGGTCACGTGGAACGGCCAACCCGCTGACACCGTGACTCTGCAGCTATCCCCGCTTCAACAACCGCAAGTCAGGGACAACAGTGACCATACGCCCGCGGCAATGGATCTGCTTCGATGCACGGCACCAACACCTCTCTTCGAGGATGACTACCGAACCCTCATCACGGCGCCACCATCGGGATCGACTGACGCGTCACCAGCACTCTTTATAAGCCGCTGGCGACCCCTGCGTTCCTTCAGTGGGCATGGAAATACAGCGACGATGCAGACGTATCATACACCGTTCCGCTTTTTGGTGCAGATTCTGTCTGTCCTGGTCACGTGGAACGGCCAACCCGCTGACACCGTGACTCTGCAGCTATCCCCGCTTCAACAACCGCAAGTCAGGGACAACAGTGACCATACGCCCGCGGCAATGGATCTGCTTCGATGCACGGCACCAACACCTCTCTTCGAGGATGACTACCGAACCCTCATCACGGCGCCACCATCGGGATCGACTGACGCGTCACCAGCACTCTTTATAAGCCGCTGGCGACCCCTGCGTTCCTTCAGTGGGCATGGAAATACAGCGACGATGCAGACGTATCATACACCGTTCCGCTTTTTGGTGCAGATTCTGTCTGTCCTGGTCACGTGGAACGGCCAACCCGCTGACACCGTGACTCTGCAGCTATCCCCGCTTCAACAACCGCAAGTCAGGGACAACAGTGACCATACGCCCGCGGCAATGGATCTGCTTCGATGCACGGCACCAACACCTCTCTTCGAGGATGACTACCGAACCCTCATCACGGCGCCACCATCGGGATCGACTGACGCGTCACCAGCACTCTTTATAAGCCGCTGGCGACCCCTGCGTTCCTTCAGTGGGCATGGAAATACAGCGACGATGCAGACGTATCATACACCGTTCCGCTTTTGGTGCAGATTCTGTCTGTCCTGGTCACGTGGAACGGCCAACCCGCTGACACCGTGACTCTGCAGCTATCCCCGCTTCAACAACCGCAAGTCAGGGACAACAGTGACCATACGCCCGCGGCAATGGATCTGCTTCGATGCACGGCACCAACACCTTCTTCGAGGATGACTACCGAACCCTCATCACGGCGCCACCATCGGGATCGACTGACGCGTCACCAGCACTCTTTATAAGCCGCTGGCGACCCCTGCGTTCCTTCAGTGGGCATGGAAATACAGCGACGATGCAGACGTATCATACACCGTTCCGCTTTTTGGTGCAGATTCTGTCTGTCCTGGTCACGTGGAACGGCCAACCCGCTGACACCGTGACTCTGCAGCTATCCCCGCTTCAACAACCGCAAGTCAGGGACAACAGTGACCATACGCCCGCGGCAATGGATCTGCTTCGATGCACGGCACCAACACCTCTCTTCGAGGATGACTACCGAACCCTCATCACGGCGCCACCATCGGGATCGACTGACGCGTCACCAGCACTCTTTATAAGCCGCTGGCGACCCCTGCGTTCCTTCAGTGGGCATGGAAATACAGCGACGATGCAGACGTATCATACACCGTTCCGCTTTTTGGTGCAGATTCTGTCTGTCCTGGTCACGTGGAACGGCCAACCCGCTGACACCGTGACTCTGCAGCTATCCCCGCTTCAACAACCGCAAGTCAGGGACAACAGTGACCATACGCCCGCGGCAATGGATCTGCTTCGATGCACGGCACCAACACCTCTCTTCGAGGATGACTACCGAACCCTCATCACGGCGCCACCATCGGGATCGACTGACGCGTCACCAGCACTCTTTATAAGCCGCTGGCGACCCCTGCGTTCCTTCAGTGGGCATGGAAATACAGCGACGATGCAGACGTATCATACACCGTTCCGCTTTTTGGTGCAGATTCTGTCTGTCCTGGTCACGTGGAACGGCCAACCCGCTGACACCGTGACTCTGCAGCTATCCCCGCTTCAACAACCGCAAGTCAGGGACAACAGTGACCATACGCCCGCGGCAATGGATCTGCTTCGATGCACGGCACCAACACCTCTCTTCGAGGATGACTACCGAACCCTCATCACGGCGCCACCATCGGGATCGACTGACGCGTCACCAGCACTCTTTATAAGCCGCTGGCGACCCCTGCGTTCCTTCAGTGGGCATGGAAATACAGCGACGATGCAGACGTATCATACACCGTTCCGCTTTTTGGTGCAGATTCTGTCTGTCCTGGTCACGTGGAACGGCCAACCCGCTGACACCGTGACTCTGCAGCTATCCCCGCTTCAACAACCGCAAGTCAGGGACAACAGTGACCATACGCCCGCGGCAATGGATCTGCTTCGATGCACGGCACCAACACCTCTCTTCGAGGATGACTACCGAACCCTCATCACGGCGCCACCATCGGGATCGACTGACGCGTCACCAGCACTCTTTATAAGCCGCTGGCGACCCCTGCGTTCCTTCAGTGGGCATGGAAATACAGCGACGATGCAGACGTATCATACACCGTTCCGCTTTTTGGTGCAGATTCTGTCTGTCCTGGTCACGTGGAACGGCCAACCCGCTGACACCGTGACTCTGCAGCTATCCCCGCTTCAACAACCGCAAGTCAGGGACAACAGTGACCATACGCCCGCGGCAATGGATCTGCTTCGATGCACGGCACCAACACCTCTCTTCGAGGATGACTACCGAACCCTCATCACGGCGCCACCATCGGGATCGACTGACGCGTCACCAGCACTCTTTATAAGCCGCTGGCGACCCCTGCGTTCCTTCAGTGGGCATGGAAATACAGCGACGATGCAGACGTATCATACACCGTTCCGCTTTTTGGTGCAGATTCTGTCTGTCCTGGTCACGTGGAACGGCCAACCCGCTGACACCGTGACTCTGCAGCTATCCCCGCTTCAACAACCGCAAGTCAGGGACAACAGTGACCATACGCCCGCGGCAATGGATCTGCTTCGATGCACGGCACCAACACCTCTCTTCGAGGATGACTACCGAACCCTCATCACGGCGCCACCATCGGGATCGACTGACGCGTCACCAGCACTCTTTATAAGCCGCTGGCGACCCCTGCGTTCCTTCAGTGGGCATGGAAATACAGCGACGATGCAGACGTATCATACACCGTTCCGCTTTTTGGTGCAGATTCTGTCTGTCCTGGTCACGTGGAACGGCCAACCCGCTGACACCGTGACTCTGCAGCTATCCCCGCTTCAACAACCGCAAGTCAGGGACAACAGTGACCATACGCCCGCGGCAATGGATCTGCTTCGATGCACGGCACCAACACCTCTCTTCGAGGATGACTACCGAACCCTCATCACGGCGCCACCATCGGGATCGACTGACGCGTCACCAGCACTCTTTATAAGCCGCTGGCGACCCCTGCGTTCCTTCAGTGGGCATGGAAATACAGCGACGATGCAGACGTATCATACACCGTTCCGCTTTTTGGTGCAGATTCTGTCTGTCCTGGTCACGTGGAACGGCCAACCCGCTGACACCGTGACTCTGCAGCTATCCCCGCTTCAACAACCGCAAGTCAGGGACAACAGTGACCATACGCCCGCGGCAATGGATCTGCTTCGATGCCCGGCACCAACACCTCTCTTCGAGGATGACTACCGAACCCTCATCACGGCGCCACCATCGGGATCGACTGACGCGTCACCAGCACTCTTTATAAGCCGCTGGCGACCCCTGCGTTCCTTCAGTGGGCATGGAAATACAGCGACGATGCAGACGTATCATACACCGTTCCGCTTTTTGGTGCAGGTGGGTTCAACTTCTTCCCTCTACCGTAGAAAATCAAACAATGTTTGCCTGCTGTTATTTCCATGCCCACAAGTCTTGTTTTCTTTGTTTTGCGAGTATGTTAATGTGATGAAGCTGTTGTTTATGTCTGGCGACATAGAACTGAACCCTGGGCCTCCTAAAGAGGACCCTGGCAAACAGTACAATGAGCTGCTTTCTTTAATCAGATCCCTGCACAATAAAGTGGATGCAAAACATGAACAAGTTATGGCTTCCCTCAACGAACTAAAAGAGGCCCAACTCTCACTTGAGCAACAGATTTCCGACATAGACAACAGGCTATCCGCTGTCGAAGAAAGTGTTCGTCCGTCCGTAGGCCAAATAACTGAAGGTCATAACCCTCAAGTCACAGTTTTGAGCCAACGGCTTGATGACTTCGAAGATCGTTCACGCAGAGAGAACCTGATTTTTCATGGTATTGCTGACAATGGTGCCGAGACTTGGGCACAGTCAGAAGAAAAAGTTTGTGACATTCTGAACACTGCGCTCAATTTGACCTTGGAATGTACGGACGACCGTATATCGCGCGCCCACAGACTAGGCAGATTTGTCCCTGGGAAATGCAGACCTATTATTGTCAAGTTTTTGTCGTTTAAGTTCCGTGATAGCATTTTGGCATCAAAAAAGAAACTTAAAGAAAGTGGGGTATCGGTGAACGAAGACTTCTGTAGGGCGACAAGAACCGTGCGTAAAAAACTGTTTGATTTTGGAAAAGAGACCGGTCATCAGTTCACCATACGTTATAACAAGCTGTTCATAAACAAGAAATGCTATGTATACTCACTGGCTACTGACTCAGTATGTGAACTGGAATCAAACAGTGATTCAGCCAGAGCTCAAACCTCGAATCCGTCTACGTTTTCAGCTGGTGATGATGACGCCCCTTTATATTAAAAAAGAACACGCACTCTAAGCCTGCACAAAGTGACTTGTCAATTCTATTCTCAAATGTCAGGAGTATGGTTAATAAACGAGATGCTTTATCGTCTATCCTTGATGACTGCTCAGCTGACATTGTCGTCTTGACGGAAACTTGGCTGTCTGCGAAAATAGATAATGCCGAACTTCTTGACTGCGAAAAAGATTACACTATTTATCGCTATGATCGTGATGTTAAATCTGGGGGAGGTGTTCTTATTGCGGTAGCTCGTGATCTCGTATCTAATATGGTCGTACTTAGCTCCCCTCTTGAGTTCGTTTGTGTTTCTGTTCAGCTGAATCACCAAAATGCACTATTCTGTGCGTGCTATCGACCTCCAAGCGAAACATCGGCTTTCTGTGAACAATTACATGATGTCCTAAGTGGCCTGGTCTTGAAGTTTCCTTTTCTCCTTTATTTCTTTTGGGCGATTTTAATTTTCCGAAAATAAATTGGTTAGGGTCCTGCCCCGCCGTCAGTGGAACGTCAGCCGAAGGCTTATCTTTTGTAAACTTGTGTTTAGACTTTAATTGAACACAGCTTGTGAATCAACCTACCAGATCTGGTCCTACATCAGCTAACATACTTGACCTCATTCTGAACTACAGCACCAGATCTTGTTCACTCACTTTCATATTTCCCTGGCTTAAGTGACCACTGCTTCATGCAGTTTTTTATAACCGGGCACATTTCTCGTCAAGGTACTAAGGTCAAAACAATAGGTAGACCGGCGTTTGAGCCGGAAGTTTCGTCATCCAAAGCGAGGCACCACGTGACTTTACGCTTCCAGTTCGTACCGGTGCCGGTCGTGAGTTCGTCCAGCTGCACTGAGAGCCCTTCTAGGCGTGGTAGCCGTGCTGTATTTGCGGTGAAAATGGTTCACAGCTCCGCGGTACTTGTTTTAACGCAAGCCATAGAGGGCATAAGATGTTCCAGTTCCCGTGAAACGAAGCATGGAAGCATCGATGGCCGTCGCTGTTAAACGAGTGATGCAGCGAGGTGACCTATGACAGTCAAACGTCGGTGACCGTTCATGCGCGGCCAATATTGGTACAGGCCAGTACAACGTGTTCTCTCTTCTGCAGGTAGGGGCCGCGGAACATAACGATCTCTAACAGTCTTTGGCACCCACCAAAAAGGTCTCGATTAATCCGCGAAGGGGTGAGCACTGCTTGTCGTACAAGGCACCCGCGAGAACGCGGGATGTGATCTCGCAGGCAATCAGTTCATGGCAGCGACGTTTCGTCGACTTAGAGTGCCATCGCCAGGCCGCTTAATTCTTACATCAACAGCTCGGATTAACTATTTTCTGTAATGATGCCGCCGCTCGATTCTGTTCCTGCGAAGCGTGCGTGAATTTGGGAGGCTTGATATAACATAAATAAACAAAACGTTAGGTCAGCTTGCAGATGAATATACAGAAGTCAACAGTAAATGAGGCAGCACCTTCATGTTAGACTGATAATAAATGCGGTAGTATAACCCTGCTGTAGCTCATATCAAAATCTGGTGCTCGTTTATGCATGCTTTCTTACTCGACTTCATTAAAAAACGTGCAACGTGAAGGATTGGAGGGGTTATGGTAGTTCACTGGGGACAACTTAGTTGAAGTACCAAAACGCGTGTGTTAAAAAGCAAGGATTGTCACGTAGTCAGATATCGTCGAAACTAACTTGTGTACGGAAGTGGCGTTATGACCTTCAGCTTCAGAACACTTCAGTGTTCTCTAGTACCGCAGGATTAGAAGGTGGGGAAGGTGGTTCCTCTGCATAAATCTGGTAACGCACAGTCTCCTCTTAATTACAGACCCATTTCACTAACGAGCATCCCTTGTAAACTCCTAGAGCATGTAATATATTCAAACATGGTGTCATTTCTCGAATTGAACTCATTTTTCAGCCCATTTCAGCACGGATTTCGTAAACATTACTCGTGTGAAACACAACTACTCTGTTTTGCCCATAACATAACCTCAGGCCTCAATCATGGATCATCATTTGACTGCATTTTCCTCGACTTCGCAAAAGCTTTTGATAAGGTACCCCATCATTTATTACTTCTTAAAATCAGCACCCTAAATATTGACCCTAACATCCCAAAATGGCTTGAATGCTTTCTAACAAACCGCACCCAATTTGTAACTGCGAACAACTGTAACTCATCTTTTTCTGTCGTAAAATCTGGCGTCCCTGAAGGTTCTGTTTTGGTTCCCTTGTTGTTTTTAATATATATTAATGATATTCCCGACTGCATTAACTCTTCTATAAAGTTGTTTGCTGACGACTGTGTTCTTTACAGAGAAATAATCAACCAATCTGATCATTATCTCCTTCAATCTGACCTTGACGACATTTCTAACTGGTTTAACAAATGGCTGATGTCCTTAAACATAAGCAAATGCAAAAGCATGACTATCTCACGCCTTTCTAATCCCCCTCAATCCTGCGACTACAAAATTAAGGGTACCTTATTAGAGCATGTCACATCATACAAGTACTTAGGAGTTCAGATAACTAATAACCTCTAATGGCATACCCACGTCCACTGCGTCATTAACAATGCAAATTGCACCCTCGGCTATTTGCATAGTAATTTTTCCCAAGTCCCCTCCTCTCTCAAGTTACGTTTATATCAGACACTCATCCGCCCAAAGTTAGAGTTCGCATCAAGTATATGGGACCCGGCTCAGCGAACTCTCATTGATGCAATTGAATCTGTCCAGAATCGATCAGCGCGCTTTATTTAATCTAACTAATTTCGTCTTGCTAGCGTTTCATAAATGAAATCTAATCTTGGCCTTCCTGATTTATTAATGCGAAGAAACATTTCACGTCTCTCTCTTTTTCATTACAGTTTCTTTTATAACCCATCTTTGAAACAAGAACTTATTTCGCAGCCTTCATACCTCTCATCCTGCATGGATCACCAGTTCAAAGTTGGCATTCCTAACTGCAGCACAAATATGTTTTCAATTCTTTCATCCCCAAAACCAGCTCAGAGTGGAACCGGCTTCCCCTTCTTTTGCCTCCATTGAAGATTCGTCATCATTTAAATCCGCCATAACCGAATATTTTCCTAATCCTGAACTTGTTTAATTTTTTTTTACTGCATATTTTATTAGTGTTGATGTATTTAGTCCATGTACCCACCCCCTCTGTAATGCCCCATGGGCCCTGAAGGTATTCAAAATAAATAATAAATAAATATATCTTTCGGAGGTGGCGCCATATCACGGCAAACTAAAAAATGTTTTTTTTTTATTTGACACGTGGTGGCTTACTTTTAGTTCTTGAGTTGAATTAGCCTTCGCAAGTCATCAACATTAGATCAAAAGTAACTCGAAAGTCCTCTACACCTAAATATGCAAAACAATAAAAATACAAAGTGGTACAACTGAACTTGTACCGCTGTTGCATGTGGCTACACAATTTAAAGGGCCATTCCCGCCAGTTAAAAAAACATACAGCTATGAGTTAACCTCAACATTCTGGGAAAAGGGGCAGCCAGAGTCAGGTGCGTTAAGAGTTTCTTTATCTCTCGTTCTTGTTGACCCATGCTGCCTCTTGACTCCTCCCTCAGGCGTGAGGTAGAGCATATCAACAGCACAGTAAAACAGAAAGATGTGCGAACGAAATGCGCATGTCTGTCGTTAGCGATCCCAGACGTCAGGCTAGCGCAGAAGCGATGCGACCGATGCGTCAGGCGGGCGGACGAGCGAGCGATGTAATTCTGCTTACCAAAGGATTTTTTTTTTAATTTTCAGGTTAGAAGGTATATCAGTTTATTCGTTGAAAGTTTCAACCACAGACTCCAAAGCTTCTGTTTTTTATTACCTTACACGTACAATTATTCAGTTGATAAGTAGTCAGTCAAGTAAACGTACAATTATTCAGTTGGTAAAAATGAAGTGAGCGTGTGGGCAGGCTTCCTATATTAAGAGATGAGAACGCTTGTGTTGATTTAGGCGAAAGCTATATTCATAAATAATACTTTCTCTGTAAATCAAATTTGGGATCATATACGTACGGGTTCTAACTGATAGATATTTTTCACGAGGTTTCCGCCATCTTGAATTGTCTTCAGCTCCAGTTTATGCGGAAAAGATTGTTTCGCCGTCACCAAGCAAAAATAAAGTATTTACGATATAATCGTTACCGTCAAGCATTCTGGTATTGACTCCACCTTATGTTTTGAAACATTGAAAGAATGAAACGTTCTATTTATTTTTGTCACCCATATCGGATACCTCTCTTAAGTGGCGGGGGATGAAAGTACACGAACAATGTACACAATTTGTACCTTTGGTACGTGAAACATGCTCTTGAACCAGGTATAATGTTCAGCCTGCCATGGTCAAATGTATAATGGGTGCATATTTACAACTGAAAACAAAGTAGTCCTGTGCTACGCGCTTTGCAGCTTATTTTCCCGCATTTCTTCCCAAGCCATCCACCGAAATAATTAAACTTACAATTGATTTCTAAGAAAAATCACTTTACTTAAAAACCTTCCTTTTATCGTTAATTTACGTACAAGTATCAAGGCGGATACTGCCCCCAATTAAACTAGTTATATGAAGTTATATAACTGATATGAAATATCCCAAAACGTATACATATGCTTATATGTGACATAAGAATCTGATATGAATTATCCAAAAACTGATATTTGACGTATGAAACCGATATGAATTCCCAAAAACTGGCATGCGACATATAGAACTGATATGCAACATATGCCAACTCATATGCAGTATACAGGTTTATGTGTGACTTAAATGATAACTTATATGACTTCCATATCAGAATTTGCAATGCGCCCAATAAACATATCAGAAATACATTCGTATTTTTTTCTGTATAGGACGTGCCAGCGCGGGCAAGCAAACACGTGGCTTGAAACCGCGGTGGAGCGGCTTGATTTATTGGCTTGTAAGTAATTATGGCATGAGCGTTTACTTTTTACTAAGAGATTGATCCAATGAGCCGTTCAAAATACTCTTAGAGGTATGTCATTGCTGATATTGAATCAACGTGTAGGGTATATTATTTATATCTCGGGTGGTCACCGAAAAAATCCGTACCTTCAAACCCACCGTTAGAGAAGACGAAAGCGCAGAGCTATGTAGTTGTCGGGTGTGCTGTTGTGTTCATGTTTGTTGTGCCGTGAATGTGTATTGCTAAATGCATATGTTCAGATGATGCTAGAGGTATGCGTAATGTATCACCATGGTGACGTGAGCAAATAAAAATATGTTTTGTAGCACATAAATTGAGCGGTTCCTAGCGCCACCTAGCCTAGCTGACGCTGATGTGCGACATATGAAACCGATATGAAATAATAAGTTCTGATATAAAAATTGTCCAATAAACCTATCAGAAAAAATTCTTATAATTGTTTTCACTAGGGATGGGATCTCAGAGCTGTAAGGAATTGTGAAATAAAACTTACACGTAATATTTCACAACAAGCTACCTTATGATGGCCAGGTCTAACGATGCGTCGCTCCAAATATATTTAGTAACATTCCGAATTCATCAAAGATGTTCAAATAACAAGCTTGCTGTATTAATTTTAACTTGCTCAGTTTAATCTCGCGGTAGGCAGCATGACTGGATCAACCCATGTTACAAGTATTTCCTAGTGCAGGCACTCTAATTTTACACGTAGATTCATTATGAAGGGAAAATATTAGTATTAGGAAACCAAGTTCCGTAAAAAGCATGTTGGACGAATTACTTGAGATAATTTTACTTTCTTGCGGACAATTTATTTCTTGGAAAACACGGGTTCACTCCAAAATGTTTCGTGTAACGGTGACTTTTGGAAAGCATTGAAAACCTTCCTGCGAGCTCGCAGACCCGAACTATTATTTCCCCATTAATATTATGAATTGTTATCAATAATATTATCATGATTTAAGGACAGTCTTTCAAAGGTGTGTTTTTATTTAGATAAAATGGCCTCCGGGACTACTTTAGGACTCTAATAATGTGCACCATAAACACAGTGAATTGGTCATAAATAACTCGAAACATTCCAATAAGAAATGGGACAAATTCAAGGCACATGAGGCCGTTATCTCCATGTAATCGCATTCTTGTTTAGGCAGCATTTTATAATTCAAAATTTTCGAGAATCCCGGTATATATTCATTTCTACAATAATACTCATTATAGTACAATAATCTCTAGAAAAATATATACAACGAAGATTTAGTAAGATTTTTGGTGTGGTAATATTTATTTTAACAAGTTATTTTAGTTAGTAGATTTTACGGCATGTTTTTAGTTATAAATGGACTGATTGTCCCTGAAAACCGCAGAATTATTCAACTTCCCTAAATATACAGTAGACTCCTAGCATTTGGCGGTGCTCCAAAACAACAATAAATTTGAATCTGTAGTTTGTTTTCTATTTGGAAGTTTTTCTGCGCCCAAAGTTCTACTTCCCGCGCCTTTGTTCAAAACCATGAAATGTGGCGCCTTTTGAAGACTCTCTGCTGACTCAATCATCATTCCAAAATTAAGATTTGACCCTTGCATTCATCTCTGCAATGCAAAAAAAAGCGTGCCGGCGTGTGCGAGCGTCGCACTTTGATCATGTGGAGCAAAACCGCCTCCGGAAACATGTGCTCCCACACAAGACTGAAAGCTAGAAGCGCTCTATTGGCCCCGAGCGGGACCGATTGGAGCGCTGCGATCGCTCGACCGTGACGTAGGATGGAGGATCACGTGATAAAGCCAGCTATTCCGCCTTGCTCTGGTCGGGGCCTTCGGAAGCCCTTCAATCGGTACTTTCGTATTTTTTCTGTGTTTTAAAGCTTGATCAGTACAGGCGTGGATCGGCTTCGGCAGCTGTCGAGCTCAGGGAGCAATGGTAAAGTACTGTTCGGGGCCGCAATGCCGCAGTTACGCGACCGGCCTAAATATCAGCTACCACATCTACCCCAAGGAGAAGCATTCCTATATGATTCATCAAATGTGAACAGTCTCACCCTGCGTGGCAGTATCTTTCTCATACAGCTTCAATATTATTTGAACAATGGGATTAAAAATGTATGTACAAGTTGGCGTCACGCAATGCAAGTAGAGCTGGGTGCTAATAGACTTGAAACAGTAATTTACAGAGGGTAACAAGCCATAAAATTTCACTGACTATTTTAATGCAAACATCACTCACAGCTTAGTGGTATTTAAGCAACCAGCAGCTGCATAAATGTGAGAATGTTACGTGCTTTATTTTACTTTAAAGATTGCTGATGCAAGTAGCTGCACTCGTATTAGCAAGTAATATTTTATTTTTGTAACCTATCTGTTTATGTTGTAGGAGCCCAAATAAAACAAGTCTACAACTCTAATACACCTAGCTACAGAAATATTTGCATAATCTTTCTTTACAAAAAAACAAAACAGCGATGCTGTACACGAACTGTCACTGGCCTTTGAATGGTCTGATATTAGTTTATGAAATTAAATGTTATCAACAAGCTTTAATATTCGTCGCTCAAAAATTCCGACATCGCAGAAAAGTTACAAACCTTTGCTTCAAAAACGTTAAAAAAAGAATTAGTCGCATTGTATTAATTTTGCGACTCGCGACTTGGCAAGTGAGCATGTTACCACTGAGCCACGAGAATTTGTTTTCTTTATTCCTGAGCTACGATTACAACGGGAGACGACCGATTATATTTGGAAAAAGGCGCTTCACTTCACCGTTCATCGCTAATCCCAATCTCTAAAGGCCGGTTGAGACACTTGCGTTCATGAGAGCGTTTAACTGCGTTGTGTTGAGAACCGAAAGCGAGACACCGGCACATCTGTGCTTCGTATGAAGCATGGAATCCAATTCAAGGAATCATGTTTGCACGCGATATAAGCAGCAGGAGTGTCCTGGTTTCTCGCAGCCGAAACGCAGTCAAACGCAGTCAAACGCAATCAAACGCAACTGTCTGAGTGCTCCAGTTGTTTCGCTCCCGGCTCTGGCCGCGAGCTCGATCGATTTCACAGCACGCTGGCCGGTGGGTACATACAACCTAACCAAGTAATGATACACGGCATGTTCCTTCACCCATGCTTTATAGGAGCTCGATGTGTCACCGACGTTTCTTCCATCCAGCTCGTACGGTACGAAGTGTGCCGACGTTTGGAGTACGAATCCAATGAACGTGTAGCAATCCTTATCCAGCTTCTTGATTCTACAGAACATGTGTTCCGCTTCAAGAACACTTTCGCCATCAAGCAACAGGCGGGACATTTAGTGGGCCTTGTCCACGAACGCATTGATGATGCTTACAGACAGCACAACTGAAAAGGAATACACAGTTGTAACGAAATGCCCGGTCGAATAGAAGTAAAAAAAATCGCCTATTTTCAACGGTAGGTCGCACTTCGTAAGCATTCATTGCGATACGCGAGACAGCCGCCGAAAACGACAAGTTGACCCGTACCCTCCGCCGCGCCAGTCCACGCCGCCGCGCTTCCGTGCAGCGACCGTTTCCCTGCTCTCCTCCAACCGGCCAACCGGCTCCCCGGAAGCATTCGTACGGTAGCCGATTTAGGAACTCGACTGGGTCGAGTAGTGAAACGAAACATTGAGTTAAAAGAAGCCTTAAACACCCGTAGTATTAAAAAGTGAAGACCGAGACACTCCATTCTTGACGCAGAGTGCAGGAAACGGTCACGTGATCCCTCATCCTACGTCACGACGATAGGCCCGTCAGGTGGCGCCACGCCATGTTCTCGGGGCTAATATTCAGGGATTTGTGAGCTTTTCTTGAAAAGCCCTATTCTTCGTATCAGCTTCCGTCCGAGCGCCGCCAAAGCTACGTGTAGCCGGAGCCAATCACACGCCTGCAATAGGTCACGCGATTTCGCCTGCACATTTGTATCACTCCGCTGCGCCGCTGGTCATCCGCGCCACCCGCGCTCGCCGAGCATTTTGTCTGCTACGGGTATATGAACGGTATCGTCGGCTACAGGTTTAAAAGTGCCCTTTCACGTTCTGAAATTTAGTCACAGGGGATGTCAGTACGTAGGCTGGCCGTTGGCGTCTGTGTCCAAGCTTTCCACCTGTTCGGCACTTCGGCATAGTTTTGAGATGTAAGTAAACATTGCAAGGTGCACGATGACCCGGCCGTTGATGTTTCCTTGTATTGTCTGGATATACCAGGGCTCGAGGCGCAGTCCTTTCCACCAGCTTCTTGGCGTTCAATGTGATCGGCAGGTAATGGAGTGCTCTGATTTCTCTGCGTATCAGTGAATTGTAGTGGACCAGACGCTTTTGTTGTTTACGACGCATTCGCAGTACGACGCGGCCGGAGTCTCCTGCCGAATTTGAAAGTAGACATTCATCACGACCTCTCGCGCCTGACGCCCCAACGTACCTTTGTGAAAGAACGCTTTGTAGCGATCGACTCGGTGAGGAAAGCAGCGAAGCACATGATTCGGCAATTACAGGAACGAAATCACACAGAAAAACCGAGCGCTGCAGCCGTGTTGCCACCGGTTGTACACATCGCGACATTGTTAGCGCGAACACGACATCGGCGCATTTTCGCATTGTAGTTGTATATAGTATTAGCGAGCACGAAATTTGTATTGCTTGCATTTTAGAACTAAATGAGCTATTTCCGTAGCAATGATAATTTGGGTAGCATGCCTTGGTTTCAAAAAGAAAAACTGGAAAAACCGGCGATCGCGTGTTCGCGCTAACAGTGTCACGCTCTGTACGTGTTTCCACCAAATCACGTGCATTTACATACATTATTAAACACATAAACTTCCAATATTTAATTCCTTTAGTTGCAAATCATTGTCAGCAGTGCACATCTGGAATATTGTGCAATGTTTACGCACAATACAGTTATTAAAAAAAATACTTTTGCGGACTACTTTGTGGTGCGTAAGAATGCTCTTCTCGAAGTTGCGAACCGTCCCTCAGCCTTTGCCTGCGCTCGGACGGAAGCTGAAACGAAGTATAGTTAATTATAGTACTGAATGGTGCAATATTCTTAGGCGATTGCCAGAACTCTAAATCTAAACCCTAATCTAATAAATGTAAACGTTGATTGCTTCAAAATATTCTACGAAAAATGCAACAATTTTTGTAATATCAGTAAATGTAGCTTACAAGTTATATTTTGATATTCCTACCTTATAAAACACAGGTTAGTTCTGTATTGTTAAAAGGGGCGGCGTTACGATTTTCAGATTTCGGACAATTGACTGCGGGAATAAATCGGTTTTACCTATAAAATGAAGAACAGAAACCGTGTTTTTTTGCGCACTTGTTTTTATTCGAAAGAAACGAAACGATTCGAATTTAAAGTGCCTCTTAGCTTTCACGTCATCCTTCGAGTGACGCACAAAGGGGAACCAGCTTGTTCCTCGTTGGGTTGTCTGTTCACATTGAACAGTCGCTTCTTCCCACCAGCTTGTCAAGGAATAGCATCGCCGAAGGTCGCGGCGACCGATCGACACAATCCCTTGCCGGACGCTTAACCTTCGCCTTTAAGAGTGGAACGCGATAGCTTTACCGGGACTCGTTGGCAAAGCCTTTTGATATAAACCCGCGCTTGTTGCCAAGGCGCGCCAATGTGTGAGCGTGGTCTAGTCGGTAGCATCTCGTGTCCCATTACGTCACAGGTGAGCGCTAACGGTTGTTTGAAATTTCCGCGCGAGGTCAAGTTTAGTGACGTCATACGTGGCTGTCACGTCATGACCCTATTGACCCGCACAATTTAGCGGAACATTGTCACGACAAATTAAGCGCGAAAATGTAACCAGATGACCCACACGACGTCACGCGTGACGTCACCAGGTGCAGGCCTAGATTTTCTGGTCCCACCAACGTGGACGCCGACGAAATATTTTCTGCGACACAAGCACCTAAACGCTATCGCGTTAAAAGAGGGTTCGCCACTGGGCTGACGGCAAGTGCAGCAGCGGTGGGGGCAGCTAGGTGTTGTTGACTTCTCCTTTTTCCCCCAGAGTGGTTTCACCGTAGTTCCCATTATAGCGTCACGCGGCGGCAGACCAGAAAATCATTAGTTTTAGAGAGCACCTCTTAGACGCCCGTTTCCGTGTTTAACGGTGTCGGCGTCGCCATAACCGCGCTAGATTTAGCGGGAACTTGACCTCACGTGAACTCAACACCAATTCAATTCGCCACTAAATTTAGCGAGGGAATCCAACTTCTCCGCTAGACTTCGGTGACAAATTTAGTTTCTCAGCCAGATTTAAGAAAAAATTGACGTCACAAGACTTCAGCCCCAACTCGATTCCTCGCTAAATTTAGCTGGGAAAAGAATCATGGTTGATGTCACGTGACGTGAATTCCCGCTAAATCTAGCGCAGAAACTGCTCTTGGTCATACTTGAAGTAACACCAAGTCATGCGAAGTTATTAGCAACGCTAATGTTAGCGGCCAAACTGAATTGGATGAGAAAGTGAGAGGCGAGGATGGAGGAAGTGAAGGAGAAGAGAAGCTGCAGAAGACGAGGAGGCGCATACGCTCTCCTCCACTCATCCTTCTCGAGGGCTGAGCTCAACTTTCCCATTACAGAGATTTGTAAACGTCTTTCATTCTTTTTTTGCGATCACGCAGCTGAATAGCAGTTCTGGGGGCAAGGCGGTGCGTTTTTTGTAACGTGTGCCTTAATAAACAAAACAATAAATAGAAACAGCTATTATGTCAACATTCAAATTGTTGCACTACCCCTTTATGCATGAAATGCTTTTTAACGTAAAGCCCCAATCCCAGAGTTTTTTCCGCCTGTCAGTCCGCCGTACATTTTCCGCTTAATCTTGCAGTGAAAATAGATTGGCGTCTTGTTAACATGACGTCGCTAATTTCACGTGCGCTGACATCACGTGATGTATACATCAATTAGGCTCGCCGCGTCTGATTTGTTTTAATCGGCGGTAGCGCTCGCTCACAGCCCCGCGAAGAGACAAAATGAGGTGGGGAGGCTTAACAAAAGGCGCAGTCGAAGGGAGATGAACAATGCTGCTAGTCTCCTTCCGCTTCCGTGTTGTGTCTTCCTTGGTCTAAATTAAAGCAGATTTCGTTTTGCCTAATTTTTTAGACCGTCTGTTGTTGGACAGTTAAGACATCGAGATACCTCTCCAGCATAGCCGAATCACAAAGAACACTCTTGATAGATAAAAAAAAGATGGTCGAGGATGCGGTATGTCAGGATGGCTCTTGCGTGAACTATGCTACACTTCACAGCTATTAGCTGGATCAAAATGGTATTGGCACGAGCTTTTCAACTTAACACATATATATCAGTGCAATACTGTGTGCTGCCTGGGGAGATCACCTTTTTTGGTGATAACTATATAAAAACGCTAAGCATTCTAAAAGAAAAGTAAAAAAAGTCGCGCTCATGGGTGGCAAACTCTCCTATTAAAAATATGAGTAAAAATTGTGAAATGCTAATCTTTCTTTGTATTGAAAGAAACAGCAGGGGATGCCTTTGTTCGGAGATTACAAACATTAATTTCTGTATTGCGTCTCCTACACCCAAATATTTCGCGTTTCTTGTCAATATATATTTCAAAACATCCCCCTCTTTTTTTATTGTCTGTCATTCTTGGGCTGAGTAAGTGAATAAAACGTCTTTCTTTAATGACCAAAGGAGATAGCATTTCAGAGCGCTATGCTGTTTGGTCACAGCTGAGACGTCTAGTTCTCCCTGTTACCACCAGATAGGGTCAGACGATGAGAGGATGTGATAAACGACACGTAGAGCCACCTGTTGCTAATTGAGGGCGCCTGATGATCTTTCAATCATTCTATGAGTCAGTATAATGCACGAAGGATCCCACCGGTGTCACGGGAAGAATGGGGCTGAAGTTGCACTGCGTAAGTGGCGGGGGCAGGTGAAAGAGTGAAAAACACGCTAGAGTTGGCAGCGGAGTAAACACGGCCTTCCATTTTACTCAGCTATATGTACGCAAATTCAACCTTCATCAATATTTTTTTATTTATTTTGAACGTCGGTTTTGCGCCCGTCAAAAAACTGAAATACCTCGCCAGTAAAGCTGAAACATAAGGACGCGACGCTCTGGACAATCAATCAAAAACGGCTGCAGGTACGGTATGACAATATGGCCTATAAGGTGAAAGAAGAGTAATGTAGGGCATCTCCACGCAGTTCATTACTTTCAGTAGTCAAAGTTTGTAGAGGAGAAGGGAATCACATAACCTCCCCTCCCCCCCCTCCCGAACAAATAGTTCCCCTGTATATTTATTGCAGTGAGTTAATTAGGACGTCTTTCCATCTAGAACAAGTCATTTGTATTGACTGTAACCCAAGAAACAATATTTAATTGAAACAAGCTTCAACAAACAGCACTTGACTGACCCTTTAACGGTGTATTGAGGCGCCAGGTGGTGTCCCCCGCATCTGTTATCAAATTTCTACTATAATTACTTGAGATATGCTCCTTGTTAACAAGAGTTTCGTTGCAGTAAGAATGACATCGGCAGGGACCGACAAACTCCAAGATACAATAAAGAATGCAGCTACAACTAACCTTGCTTAGCGCAATAAATATGAAATTGGAACACAGCGAGATATTTTTTCAGCATGTGCAATGAAAATAAAGAAACCTTGAGTCGATCACGAGCAATGTAAGCTCACACTAAATCAGATAGAAAAAGCATACGTCGATACGCACATCCGTTGAGTAGAAGTTCAAGAAAAAACACCGGGTGCGCCAAGCAGCACTCTCATGAGAAAGAGCCTATACTGAGCATCCGTGTAGAGAGTACAGGAACAGACGCTTTTATTGGCCAATTCATGAAATATTAAAATTCGTCCACGGAAGTGTTAATTTGTACACTACAAAGCACACTTGAGGAGACAATACTGATGGAGGAAGATCTTAAATGTCTAGTCTTCGCGTTGCCTAAGAATTGAAAAACTTTCGAAGCAAATGCAAAGACATAAAATAGCATAACATAAGCCTTACTGCAAATCTCATAAAGCAGCATGATTGTCTAAACCAAACTCAAAGGTTAGTCGGATAGCGTATTAGGACGTACTTACAGAGGAGTCGTGGTGTCCTTAAAACAAAAGCTGTGTATATGTGGTTCAAATCGAGAACAGATTTTAGTGACATACTTAACCAGATATCTACATAACACTGTGTTCCTCGACACCAGCTTTTAGAAGTGAAACACAACCTCTCTAGACCGTTTGAGGGCATCGGAATTATCTGGATATATTGATCATTTGACACCAACAAACACATCAGACACAAAATCGCCATCGTGCTTGACAAACATTTATGGGGCAAGCCTTCTGGCAGGAGCTATTCTGAGAAAGCTAAAGCTTATCTTCGGGTTCCTAAATAAACAGCTACTTGGAAAGCTCAGACATCGAAACTATTACAAATTAATGTAAGAAACAATACCAGGTGAGCAAGTTAAATTTTATGCAGGTTTGAAATGTGCCTTCAGACGATGGCTACAAAGCAAGAAAAACACTGTGCGAGCTTAGTACTCAGCCAATAATTGTCAACATCGAAGGGGACGGATGTACGGTTAATCACGAAACATCGCTGTCTATTCCTCATTGTTTTGTCATATAGCCTGACCAATAGCTACGAAATCATAAGCTCCACTTGTGTCTCGCGTTAATTGCCATGGACAAAAAAAATGTTTTCCTTAAACAATTACTTAGGTGCCTCGTTGATAAAATTGACGAATATATTGATGCAAAGACAATGGTCATATATGCGGTAAGGGTTGGCCTTGGGGTTTGTATTGGTTCTCACGAAAGTTTATACCTGGAATGGAGAGCGTGCTGGTAAAGGGTAACATAAATAAAGTGAAGAAAATAAAAGACAAGGACAAGGATTTTGACTGTGTTGGGACTGCATTCGGCCTACGCAAATTTGCCATGTCCTCTCTGCTGTTCAGAAGCCAATGGCAAGGCCAACGCTCTCTTGCCTCAATCACACTTTAACGCCGCCGTTTCTCAAGAATCTTAGCACACACAAGATAAATTTGTGATGCTCTTGAAAATGGGGTCCTGTGTGCAGCTCTTTTTCAAGTTCATCCGACGCTGGTTCAACTGGACGCCCTGAAAATGCTCATTCAAATTTCGGAGCGCTTTTTAGATACATCGTCGTTTAAACAACCGATTTAGACTTCTAGGGCAATATATGTGATCTTCGCCATAAGAAATTCAATTTGAAAGCCTTTGTGGATCTAATAAACGGTTCTGAAGTCTTGTCGCAGGCGTGGGGAGGTAAAAAATGGCCGCGAGTTTACTCTTTTCTTCCTCTCTTTCTTTCTTTCCCTGGAAATGATTGGACGATACTGATGCTTCACCTGAATGAGGAACGAAATATATAAATTATATTCATACACTGAATCTGCAATTGTTTTTTTTGGCGTATGTTTGTATCACGGTGCATGTAAAAATGTGCAAACTTAAAGACAACTTTAACAAAAAAGCTCAAATGCTTCTCGAAACACTTGTGCACCTAGGAACCACAAGCAAGGAAGGCTATGAAAAGAGTCGTCTCAAGGTGTATATGCACATATAAGTCCATCATGCGTTCCTTAAACGTAATTCTTTCGAATGTGCAGGATGGTAGTCCAGTCAAGGCATTAAAAAAATCACATGCTTAACCATTTGCACTACAAAAGGTCAGCAAGGGAACTTAGCGGAGGTTCTGAAACTGGCAAAATGTTCAGGAAGTTTCACAAATGGGAGTAGTGGTGGTAGATAACGCAAAACAGACGGAGAATATCGGAAGGAGATGGGATTCGTGAAAACTGAAAGAAACAGCAACGACCTGCCGAAGGTTCATTTTCAACAACAGGGCCAATGAACGCAAATGACATGACGGCATGCGAATTCCGTACTGAGCCACGCGCAATGCGAATCACAACAACCATTGAATGCAGAGATGAGCTAGGATTAATGTATGGGAAGGCAACTCTACATATTAAGTCTTGATGATAATTTGTTTTATTCGAGCAACCATAAATAGGCTGTGACTACGCTTGATTATTTGTTTTTTTCCAATGTTGCGATGTTTCGCACGCTTTATTTAGATATTTGAAAGTGATGTTTAATACTGCGTGAGCGTAATCTATATGTGCTTGGGTTTATATTTTATTTGATAAGTTATCTGGATGCCGAAATATTTTGACTGTATGTTTTTGAAACCACGTGAACTACATCAGCAGTGAGGTTTTATGCTTTGCAAATCGTTTTCCAATAATGGTGAGTGCAGGAATGGTCGTGAATAGCTATATAGAATGCTTGTAAAATAGGAACAAAATATTGGCTTTGTAACAGCACCTTCTATATTGCATTTAATTTCCTATTTTAAGATAGAGATATGTCTATAGTGAAGAGAGGTGCTGAGTATGAACAGTACGCATTCCACAGCCAAGCGGACAAAGAGTGCAATGTGCAGAAGGTAAATATTGGAATGATCTATACATCTTATTTGTCGTTTACATTTGTCTCCATCTACGTAGTTGACAAATTTTGTACGCTCGACGAAAACAAGAACAAAAAGATTGAATTGCACTCTGGGACAAGTAAACTAATGTAGGAAACGGCGGAAACAAAAATGATACAGAGCTGCAATTTAAACGTGAGCACCCCCAGTTGTGTGGCGGGAGCAAATTGATGTTTTCCTCGTACCGGACGTTCTGGTGTTCAAGAGTTCGGCGACCGCGCAGAAACGATCAGTATGAGGTAGGAGGGAAGGAGGAAAGCAAACGCGGCACAACGTGGTGTCCGACGCAGTAAATAATCATCATCATTTGTTAGAATGTAGTTAAACCAGAGGTAAATATGGTAATTTTCAGTCAAAGAGCGTTTAGATCTTCAGAAAAGTTAACTGTATAATATATTTTTTCAAACATGAAACATATTTTGAACTTTTTTATACAGCAGAAAGTGCAACTTTTTAATTTTTTTTAGTTGTTTAGAAAATATGCACTTTCTTTCCAGCTCATTTTTTTGCTTTGGCATATGATAAGAAAACGACGCTCACCCGTGGCATTGTCTACATTTCCCAGCTCACTGTCCCGCTAGTCTTAACTGCAAATGCGACGAAGACGCTCGTTGACGCCCACCTCATTTACCTCGTGCGATGGGAATATCGGTACTCAAACGTGAATTGTTGTAACAAAAAGTCTTTATTTTTTTGTATCTTAAAATTTACACTACAGCTTACGGAACTTAACAGGGACCTCTGGGCTGGCCTGCTTTCAGTACGACTGCGCAGCCCATATTATGTAAGCGGCAACAAAAGCCAATATATATGATACATTCTTCCGCCGCTCGAGTGCGATACAGCTTAGGCGCGTTCTTAAACAAACACTAACGCTCCCTCTATGCGCATGATGAATTGGGCTAATCTGATAACAGCTGAAATACATTCCCGTGAAACCTGTTTTTCTCCTCCGAAGTGATGAATGTTCTAGATATTTTAAAATCTTTAAGAAGCTTCAGTCAGTCGCTCTAACAAGATAGGAATTCGAAGCAGGCGGCAATCAACCGAATATAATTAATTTTTTGTATGTGCACTAATGCTTTATAGATTCCCTCACTTGTTTTCGGGTCCCATATTTACGCGATTAACAGTTTTTAAGCCCAACTGATTAACCAACCAGTTGTGTTAAGCTAGCATCGAGTGATCAATGTGATCAGCGATCGACTTTAACAAATATGCGCAGTCAGGGCAAGCAGCCACAACTTCAAGGATACATTGAGCACTCCAGAGGCCGAGTATTTGTCAATATTGTAGGCCAAAACAACAGTAATTGAAGCTGGGTGAATGTAAACGTATATGTTTATTTTATTCAGGTAGCAATTGACTTAAACCAAGTCATCGTACAGGACTGTCTCTGAAATAGCACAGTACATGTGATCATAACTTTCGAAAAAAAAAAAGTTTGATCAGTAGGGCCGAAAATCTATTCATGATTTAAATGAGGTATTTGTCTTGGCAGGTCCAAATCTTAACGCACGGCCGTACTACTCCCCTTTTTTGTATTTAAGTATATTCCAAGGTACAAACGTTCATGATGTGACCAAGGCTGGAAGACAAGGCCATTATCACCCCAATCTATTAGATAGGTATCATATGAAAATGCTATTTACAATTTCATATTTAAAAAAAAAAGTTGTGGCCACTGATAGGATACATGATAGGATAAGTACTTGAAGGAGGTCAATCGAAGCCGGATGTTGGTACACTTGATCTGAAAGCCCCGTGGTGAAAGCACAGTCTCAGAATGTGCCTTGAATATGCCGAGCGTTTTTACTGTATTGGTGAGCTGAGCTCATTTTTTTAATGTATATTTGTCACAGATGATGGGGTATATTTGGGTTGCTAATACGCGTGAACACAACCTTTAGAATTTAGTGCTCTAGATGAGTTAAAGCCGCATAGTAGTGGAGGCAAGTTGGCTCGCAACCTACGGAGAAGGACTTGTTTTATTCGGAGAATTTGTTTGAAACATTTCGTCAAGTATTTTAACCCCCGGACATTGAGTTTTGAAAATTGATATTACTACTTTGATGAGCTTCAATCGTGTAACTTGTGATAACTGTCACTTTTGTTGGCTTTGTGGTAAATTGGTGGTAAGAGGACTTGCAATATGTTGGTAGTTACGGAGCTTGCAAAACAAGGATGTATTCTTATCAATTCACAAACAAAGGTACTGTAAGAGTAGCATAATGCAGTGCGGGTGAATGAATTACGATGATCAACTTATTCAAATTCATGTCATACACTATGAGTGTCTGGCAATGTAACACCTGATTATGGGAGGGACATCACAAATGCAAAGCTTCAAAGCCGTGCTAACAGTTTTGTTTGTGCTGTCCCTCCTTCTCTTACTGGGTTAGAATGTCCGTTTTGAAACAACTTGCTTACATAGCCACAGTGACCATGTATATTCAGCTGATGAATTAAAATGCATTATTTTCCTTAATTTCAAGCTCAATTTCTACCAATTGTGACACTTTAGGTTCGAAATAAAAGCTCACAATTAAAGAAATGCGAACAAAAAGGACGGCTAAATTTCATTTTAAAGTATAGTTAGCAACCACCATGTTTTCTGAAAACCTCCAGCTGACACGACTTTTTTACTGGTTTTTAATTTGCACCAAACCTGAGCGCACTGAACATAGTAACTTCATAAATCTTTTCGTTTCTCGAATTTCGCTTTTTTAAAATTTTCAGGCAAATTAAAACTACAAAAAGCAGCACAAATAAAATAGTCTCCTTCATAACGTCCTTGGTCCTGGCTTGAGAGGCGGTGAACTAGAGTGAGCTCAGCGAGCGCTCACGGGTGCTGCACTCCGTGTCGACAGCTCAAGAGGGTGTTATTACAGTGTGTGCTGGATAGGCTCTCTGAAGCGGGCAGCCAGGGAGGCTCGCATTGCATTCGCTGCGTGATTAAACACTAATTCGGCATGACACTTCATTGGCCACAAACGACAGACAACACGGGGTAAATATCAGTTCCGAATGGGAGCCACTTAGTACTGCCATACCTCCAAACGTCCGAATCGTAAGACAAACCTTCTTGCCGAAGGCCCTCGGAACTCTGGGAACTTGTTGGATCCTCGAGCGCAGCGCCGCTGCGTAGATCTCCGACCTCTCTAAGCTCGCTGCTTGTCAGTGCCTGATACAACGTTACTAAAACCCTCAGTTGGGATACTCACCGTTGGAACCTAGGCAGCTGGATTCAGCAAGACCAAGCTAAATACAATATCAGCGGCACCCTTTAGCGACGAATTGAAACATGAAAGCTGCTTTACATACCTACTGCGAGATTGCTTTGCGAGGTGGCGCCAGCGGCTTTTACCCAATTATAAGTGCGTCCCTTCAGTTCTCACAGTGGACGCTGCGGAATGAATGGCTGCGTTGCGATCGCCATTAGCTCGGTTCTTGAGTAAAAATCGGAGCTACTTTTTTAAAGCAAGCTCTATAGCAGTTCCCCAACTGAGTGGTTCTAGGAACGTTGGCCTGATCCTACTACACCTTTCTAATATGCGCCACCTTTTCCACCGCTTGGTGGCGAGTATGTCAACGGGTCACTTCTTGTTTCCGTATCCCGAACATAGTCACTTAAAATATACACTAAAATTAACCTTTATTGCTTCACCCCTTCTCCCCCGGCTAAGCTTCAAAATAAACAACGAATCCAACCTCCCCGAAGAAAAAAATGTAGTGTTCAAGACTGACCTTCCAAGTTCCCTACCTTATTCACTTGCTCCTCTTGCGGAGAGCAAAATCGAGAAGCAACTGCTCTTAGTTCAAACAAGTAGCCTATTGAAACTTGTGAGGCTGTTGTAAAACGATCGTGCGATGTGGGCGATAACAGAATATTTTGCTCCTCTCAATCGCCCACCACAAACATGAATATGGTTAAAAGCTGAGATTTTCAAATATGAATATATCAACTGAAACCATGCTTCCGCTTGTCTTCTTCTGCTGGTTCCCTTCCATCATGGTATTCAAATTCGTATCTTGCCATTTGATGGGATATACATAGAAAAATACTTTGCTCGATGTAACTAAATATGGCAATCAGCAAAATAGAAATGTAACGTAAATGTAGCTATCCATTCCATATCTTAACTCTAACGGAACGATTTCCTTTTTCACAGGTGGACCTCGTAACGGGAACGCGTTCCAAATATAAGAAGAAACGATAGAATGAGCTCTGGTTCCTTTTTTGACGAATGTGTATTATACTGCTGGAAAGCCGCTTTCGAGATGGAACTTCTTTGTCGTTCATCAAATTCTTGGCTTCCCCAAGGAGGGTCTCAATGACGACAGGTTCCTTTGCTTATTCCACTACGAGAGAAAGCTTGCCATCTCAGCCGTAGGTGCTGCGGTACGTTTCATGTTTTGAATCGGTGTTCGGGCGTTTGACAAATACCAATTCGATATCCAAACACCCTTCATAAGGATAGCAGCACACCATAAAATACCTGCCTCCGAGCACAACCTACATGCTTCAATATTCCTACTTTTGTGCGTTTCTCCGATAGACGTCTGAGTATTGCCTGATGTCAAGCAATTGCCGTCGGCGGACACACATATGGTCACCCGATACGCGAACCAGTCCACCATAATAGAGATGAGTGTACTCCCCTTCTACCTCGTGGACTCGTGGGAAAGTGTGGGTACATGCTGCCGGATGGCGCCATGTCCAGTGAGGAGCAGTCTGTGATAATCCAACAGCATGTTGCTAGCAGCGCGGCTTATCTGCGGTCTTCAATCTGTTGAGATGTTCGCAAGGTGCCGTACCACACAGGCAACGAACGCTCTCCGTCATTGGTGGGGTGAAAATCGAGCGGTCGAGATGTTTCCGAGCGGACTTCTAACTTGTTGCACGGGAAAACACACTCGCGGGTGCACGATAGACGTCTGCGCTACAGACCATAAGACAAACAACTACTTCTATCTGACTTCTCTGGAATTCCTCATCGACCTGATTATGTTGGGCAAGTTGCCTTTCTAGGAAGTGGACGCAGTTGCGTTCCGAGCAGTGGCCCGTGTGTACGAGCGCTACGAGGGAAAGGACAAGGAGTGCTCGACGCACGAGGATCTTTTCACACTCTTGTCTGGATGGGTGAGCAACCTGATGTCATTTTTGGCCGAAGCGGAAACGACGGTCGTGGTAGAGTTCCTCTCGGACACTGTGCATACCATCAAGCGGTTGGTGCGGTGCAACTATCACATAGAATCAACATACGAGCATTGGCTGGCCACGAATGTTCGTGTCTACATCCTGGTGACTGCGGATGATGTGGCCTCGTGGAAACAAATTAACAACTATATTTATGTCGTTTTTATTTTTGTCCAACCCGACAGAAAATGTCGGACCTTGCTATCAGTCCGGTCGGTGTGGTGTTGGCCGAGTTTACAATCAATTTTGAGAATGAGGGATACATTTTGTTTAAACATTTTATTCAATGCATCCAATGAAACATTCCACGATAATACTTTAAGCAAGTTTAAGGTTCAGCTGTCTCAACCTATTCTATTAAATGAACCAGTAGAGGTTGGCTTACAGGAATTACATCTTTCGTTTAGCATGATTTAGTTGTCTACTAGAGAGCCTTGGCCAGGTAATTACAGATGAAGGTTTCATGTTATAACAATAAATCCGTGCCGGTCACGAACTATGGCAGCGTGGCATGTCCAATCTCACGCCGAGCTCGCGCCACCGCTGACGGTTGGCATGTCGTCTTTACCAGTATACAACAAGCATCAAGTATCTGACGAGGTCATCTAACGACGCCTATTTGGTCACTCCAACAGACGTTGGACAAGTGCATTCCAACAAAAAATCGAATCTCTGCAAAACAAGACGTTCTCTCGTTGGTGAGAAATAAATTAAGAGAATTGTTCGGTCCCAAAGCGAACCTCGATCGAAAAGAAAACTGTTGTAAATAAACTTTTTGAAAAAACAATGATTGGCACATGTCGTCTTTCGTAGCCTAAAAACTTGGCTTTTCAGAACAAATATTTGGTATAGGTCAGCCTATGGAAGGCCGTCCCGAAGTTGAAGAGGCGTTAAATAAAGAAGTAGAAATAGAGCTAAAACACGTCATAACACCGGACCGAACTGATATCCTCGAGTGCTTCTACAAATCGGCAGAGCACCTCATTTGCGCGATACACAGTGCATACAAATCTCCACTCAAAATCCCTCCCTCAAAAATGTTGCTTCGTCATAGCCCCTACATAAAACTTGTAGCATTGCAGTTGCTTCACAATTTACATATGTTGTTCAATCAGCACTTGTCACACACGCTCGGATTTGTTGGAAAGTCCGTGTATACCTCCTTGACCGTGGCAGACCGTGAAGTCATATCCAAATAATTACATTATTACTAGTTGCGATATTTTAGAAGATGAACATTTTGGTGATACGAAAGTCCCATTGTTGAGAGTCGTACCTTTCGTAGTGACCAAGCGAAATTAGATATCGTATTCATTGAGTTTGTTACTATATCAGTAGGTGATTTTAAAGAAAGTCAAAACCGATCGTCTGGAGCTTGTTGGTGAAAACAAAAGTTGCATTTCATCTCTAAACGGATCCGGTCTTGTCGCAGCCACTCCGAAATATAGAGAATTCACGTAAAGTGTGCACCACCGTGCTGCGTGGACCATTTTTACGGTTCCGGAGAGAAAAACATTTCGTGGCCTGGCCTTTGTTCCAACTTGGGAGCGGTCTACACTCTAAAAAAATGTCCGTGCGTCTGCTTTCCCGCACAACACTCGGAGAGCCAATCACCGCAACTTACGGAGGCAGCTCAGCGAATGACGATGCCGAAACATATGTTTAGACCAAAAACACAGTCTGAGTTGTGACATTAAGCAATGCAAGCGTGACGTTTTGCATTGCTTAATGTCACAACTGAGAATGCGTTTTTTGGTCTGAACATATGCTTCGGCATCGTCATTCTTTGAGCTGCCTCCATAAGTTGCGGTGATTGGCTCTCAAGTGTTGGGCGGGAAAGCAGACGCATGAGCTTTTTAGAGTGTACTGTGCGATATCTATCAAAAAATAACGCCGGTGTTTAGAAAGACAGTGTATCTGTATCTCAGTCGAAAACTTGTTTCCACCGGCAGAGATGTAACCGAGTGCGTCAGGCGAGGTTCCTCAGTTTGAGATGTCCTCAGGAAAGGAATTTACCAGACATATCAAAACACGAGGGACGATCTTCTGCAAAGCTTCTCCGGTGCAGGTTACAAAAGAAAAAAGTCCGAGAAACCTTCCTCAGTTTACCCAAGAGAAAAGAGACGGAAGGTTTTAGACTTCTTTGATATCTAGAGAATGTCAAGCAGGATTTTGACACTTTACCCTGTACGACCGATCCTGTTTGTGTACAACGGGAGAGCTAGAACTTTTATCACTGCCGCCTACTTCGTTTGCCCTGGAAAAATCTTAATATTTTGTGCACTTTCACGTCGCTAGTGCAACCTTCACGTACGTTTTGGAATTTCACGTCCCATCTTTGGGTCCACACTTTTACGATTTCAAATCGAGCTTCCTTCACATTCATTCTTAGATCGTTCGAGCCACTGGTGGTCCTGTAAGCATTGTTGCATCCGACGGTTCGGTTATGAACGAAAAAGTGATTCCGGTTCAGGCCTTTGGAAAATCCACCTTTCATTTATTCCTGCTCGATTATCAGAATCAAACTCTTCCCAGCCAGTACGAAAACTGTGCGTATCGTTCTCAGCTTGATATTCTGCTTAACGCGAACCATGTAAGAACAGATCATTTTTATTCTGGGATGTTCTACGAAAAGTACCTCTTGAATAAATCGGAAAAGCTGGATATTCCGGCATATGCCAAGGGGCTTACCGCTCGATTCAAGCGTGCCGAGGAATCTAAACTCTTCGAGTTGTTCTGTCCGATATTCAGCGCCATTTGAAAGAAAGAAAAACTCCCACTTAGCGGCGTGGGCATCTGAATTTCGCTGCGACAAAATACCGAAAATTTAGACCCTTGTCTGCTCAACGACTCAACAAAGGCACATTATTCAGCTTCTTCGAATCGTTTTGTACTTTTGACGAGTCCGACTGGCCCCAATGGTGCTTGTCGGAATTAAAAGGTGACTGCAAACTACTCCCACAACATGCCTATTGCGGGGAGTGGAGATTAAATCAAAACCGCTTCGCCCGGTGTGTAACATATCGTTCTCGACGACCTCCATTCTCTTCAGCTTCCTCTAAGCTCGTCGTCACGTTCGTAAAGAGCGAATCGTTCCAGGAAGTCGCGAACACGACCGCTTTGAATCTGAACACTTCAATTTGAAAACAGCCGTTCTGAATGTTGGTGCGAGTGAGGAGACTAAAAATTTCAATTTTAATCAGGATCTTTATGTGAAGGTTTACATGAGGTTCCGCATCGACTTATTCGAAAAGACGTTCCTTTCTCAAAGGGTGCTTTCTCAGAAGACTCTTTTCTTCTCTTCTACACTTTGACTCACGGCAGGGAAGAGCAAACTTTATTGGCGATCTTCACAGCCAATGTGAGACTCATCATGACTTTCAAGGAATACATAATTAAGAAAGTCACGATCTTATTCATGTCAGAAACACCACGCGCTTTGGAAATTGACAAGCAGAGGCGGGTCAGGATCGCTAATTGAAGAAATGGAAGAACACGAATTTTATTCAAATTGGTATGATTACAATACACGAATAATTTTGCGACTTTATCAGAAACGTTTGTTGTAGCTTCGTCTACAACAAACAGAGAATTCAATGATTCAGGTCAAGGATGTAAGGACTTTACTGTCTGAACGTAGGTGCCCTCCTGTATTACGGTGTACCACTCCGCGAATGCACCAAGACGTTCTCGCCAACCGATCATCGACGGTACGATCGTTTGATGACTGTACTTGTGCTGGAACAATTTTCATCTCCCGAGTTGGAGCTTCCCTGCTGCAGTGTTTTGTAATATATTTCATCTGTCAAATAAAAAAACACAAAAACTAACACCTAAAATTGTTTTATTGCATGCACTCATACCCATTAATAATGCTCTACATTAAAACAAACATGACTATACACATTCAATATAATAAAGTAAAATATAACAATGACGCAATGACACTTTTATCCAACACACCAACTTGATTTGGAGGGCGAACTTTCCCCGAGTCAGGAAGCGCTGAAAGTCCATTGTTTACGAAACGATGGCAGCGCGAAACATGTCTAGACGTGACTGCCTCCGCAATCACAAATTTGACACCATGCATGGTATTAAGTGTTACTTCCGGGCTTCGCTGTTGATGAGCTGACGAATGGTTGCGCGAGTTAAGCGGGAGTTCGGCACCAGCGGTCTGTTGCTTCCAAGTCTATGGCTATAATAAGCCGGTGCGAGCACGCTGGCGTGTTACCTTATCGTGTATTTTTATGAGGAAAGTGGTCAATATATCCGACGTATATAGAAACAGGTAGATTCACTGCCTTTCACATTTGCCCACCGGACGTCATGACGGTGGTTCTCATTAAATTCCGATTTTAGACGCCCGCTTCTGTCACAATGATTGGTTCTTCGAAAACAAGCAAAAGAACGTATATTCGTAAATTTCTGCAATATAGAAAAGAAATGTTCCAGAAGAAGTTGGTCATCATTTTCCAAGTGTACGTTTACGAGCACTTGCTTTTAAAGATCACACGGACGTTGTGTTCAGTAAGGACATTCCACAAAATTTACATCCCGAAACAAACTCGCTAATTATTTTGGACGCCTTTCTCTTGATTAGGACAAAACTGAAGAAGCTATGCGAGTATCTTACAGGTACTTCTCACCACTATAACGCCTCCGTCATTTGTATTTCTCAAAGCATGTTTCACCGAAATTCATACTTTCGAACAATCAGCTTAAATTCAACGGCTCTAAATATATTTCGATCGGTGAGGATTGGCAATCAACTCCAAGTACAAGGTCGACAGCTCTTTAAAGGAAATAGAGGGTATCTCCTTCCACATATATAGTCGGACGCGTGTAAAACATCATTCAGTTACATCCTGATCGACCTTTCGCAAACGTACCCCGATATTTTCCGTGTGAGAACAAGAACCTTGACGGACGAGGGACCAGATGTCGTCTAAGGCACGTCCTCAAGAATCGTTTGAAGGAACGTGCATAGTTTTTGCACCTCTTGTCCAAAGCTACATCGTCTAGTTAAAAGAAGTCCTTCGAGACGTCAAAAAGGGCATGTTAACATTATTCCCGACATTCGCTGGAACCTTTGCACAAGAAACGTTTCTTTCAATCGATTTATAAAAAGGAAGATAAAGAGATTCATACCCCTCTTAAGATTACTGGGAAACTGAACGAGAAGCCACGAGAAGATAAAGAGGCTATTTATAGAAAAAAATGTTTTTTTTTTACCTTTCATCCCTCCGGCTCTCTTGGGTGTGTTATCTACGCTTGGGGGAAGAGCGATCGCCAAGGCAATCAGAGTTTGAAAAAAAAGTACCATTTCGTACCTTACAAAGATGAGCATATTGCTGATATTTTAAGACAAGTCGGCAAAGCGGATGAAGTGACACTGAAAAAAAAACGCTTTTTAAAAGTTTACGTCCGTACAACCCGGATTTTAACAACGTCACGGATCACGAATCTATTACTTTTACGAGCGAACACATATCACGGACGAACGATGTCACCGAAGATCGCGACATCGATGCAGTCATAAATATCTTGAGCAAAGCCTGTAGGGAAAAATGTCGACGCTTCTAAATTTGTTAAAACCGGTTATTCCATGGAACCCCCACACGATATAGATTATAATTAACGAAAAGCGTCTCCAAGAGTCAAATATCATTAATATTGTATTTTATCTAATTTCACACGGAAAACAGGTGACGATTCCTGTTCATTTCAAACATCTCGCGACGCTATAGGTAAGACAAAGCCTGCCAACGAACATCGTATACAATGGTCGCTTTAAAGAAAGAGCGGTCAAAGCAGGATAGACCACTCGACAAGGATCGTCCTCTCCGATCATTTCGGTCACCACCATCGCCGCACTCACCGTCGACCTTCGCTCTCACTGATACCTGGGCCTCTGCTGATCCTACTCCACGGACATGTAAATCAGGGGTCGAAACGACATGGAATATATTTTAGACACAAATTACTTCAACGAGGAACTAATTTTTTCGCATTTCCTCAACGTCGAAGCAAGAAGGTTCATGGGCGTTTGGAGAGCATTTCGTCGATAATTGCCTACACCCCAATGGAAAGCTGGTTATTCATGGATAGAGGATCGAGGAATCCAACGTAATGAATCTGCTACGCTATGAGCTCGATAAGAGACAACCTTGACGAGTTAGAGGTGAGGCTTCCGCCGCTATCAACAACTTCCTAGACGCGTCACCCTTCGCCTCACTCTTACCGGCGGAAGTCGAGATGCCGTCATCAAAGAAGGAAAGCAAAGCTCTCAACTACAGAGCAGTCCATCCCGCATCCTTCGGTGGAGTCAATAGACTTGCCATCCATACCGGACGAAGAACGACTCAAAGGTTTTTAAAGGGATTCGATGCTAAAACCTTGTTCAGAGAAAACAAACGCTCTCGTTTTTACAATAAGACGTTGTCCCTTGGGACTTGGAGACTTTCCACAAGGTCAAGGCGGACCTTGTGTTGATCCAAAAAATGGCCGAATATAAGGATGGAATAAAATACATTTTGTTTGTG
Organism: Ixodes ricinus; assembly: GCA_037355805.1. Lineage (NCBI taxonomy): Eukaryota > Metazoa > Arthropoda > Arachnida > Ixodida > Ixodidae > Ixodes > Ixodes ricinus. Next base: position 129,721 of record JAZHYW010070297.1, read on the forward strand.
ATCGATAAATCCTCTCAATTTCTCTCCACCGTACCAATCGCACGAAAACCGGGAGAAGAGGTCGTGAGACCGCTAAAATCGTCTTTCGTACAATAAACAAGAGTAGGCTTCAATAGAATGGACCATGGCCGTGAATTTTACGGGAAATTAGCCGGGTCATAACTGAATAAAAAGGGAGTTAAATTGTATTCTGTGTTTCTAAAGCAAAAGTCTCCATAATACAATGCGTGCAAAGAACCATTATGACTGGGATTTGTAAATAATTTGAGCATGCAAGAACGAGGCGGTTAATAATTGTCTTTTCCAAAAATGTAAAATTCCACAACTGCAGTTACCACAGGACATTGGGTGCTAAACGTATCGACGTCACCGATGAAAATCAAACCGATTTGTTTGTTCATCTTTTCCCTCCTCCATCGGGACCCCCTAAGAAACCAAAATTTCGGATCGGAGACTATGTGCACATATCCAAAAAAAAACGACAGAAGTCTATCAAGAGTACCCACTGTCCTTTACAGATAAGTTATTTTTCGTCGACGGGATCCGACTACGTATTCCCACAACGTACTACCTCGTCGGCATGGTAGGAAAAGAGCCCGTCCTCGGTTCTTTCTACGAAGCTGAGCTGGAATGTGTTTCCACCCTCGAAAACATGGCCTGTATCATCGATAAGATTCTCAGAAAATGACTTGTGCCTGATCTCCAGTACCTTGTGAAAATGAGAGGCTACGATTCCTCTCGCAACAATTGGGTTAAGTCATGGGATTTTGAAAAATGAACCAAAATTTAAAAAAAGATATGCGATCATGTTCTTTACACTTCATTGAGTCCTTTCAATAGACTTGCAGATTTGTATTAGACACACACATATGTAGCTTGTTTTTTACTCTTCATTCAAAAATTACAAGAGGCACAAAGTTGCCTCGTGATCTAAATTTATCCCATACATCGAGGGTTTCTTTCGACCAATCGTCCGATTTGATACATATTCAATGGACACCGACGGAGATACATCGACTCACCTATATTTCAAGTGTCTTCGCAATGTAGGCCATGTTCTCACAAGGCATGAACGTCTGCCTCGTTAAGACACTTTTTTAGTTAGCGAGTCAGCGTTTTGCCCAAGTTTACGCCGATTTTCTTAGGATAGTACGCTTTCACTCATGCACGTGTTGTGAAAACAGAATCTGAACATCGATACACTCGGATATCTTCAATCAAGCTTGTCTCGAGTGTGCAGTGGCCATACGGGTTTAGATGAGACGTGGCAAATCCAAAGACGATAATGTAGATAATTGGAAGAGAAAACATGATGGCAGCTATTAGATGCATGACGATAGATCGTGTAACTTCCATAACTAATGTGCGTAGTCTTTACGGAGAAATATATATATATATATATATATATATATATATATATATATATATATATATATATATAGATGCCTTAGGCTCATTAGTAGGGCGACGCCGCACAAAGGGCGCGATTAGTCGCTCTACTTGCCACATCTTGAGGGAATATAACCAACTGCTGCTCACTGGAAATGGCGCTATCAAGCGGTGTGCCCCTACACTTTCCCACGTGCCAACGAGGTAGAGGAGTACGCTGATTGTTGTTGCTTGCCCACAAGCGCCACCTTTTGGGAATATCAACAAGTGCTCCTCAGTGGACATTTAATATATGTTTAATTATTTATTGGTTATAAGGTCAATCACGTATCATTATACACTACTGAGGTGCGTGGTAACACAGCCCATGAAGCATAATCCTCCGAGTCGTTGCAGCGCAAGCCCAGTCTCCCACTCAAGTAGACCGTACGTGGAGACTACAAAGACCCGAAGAAGCCGCCGCACCAAAGACCGACCGTCTGAATTTGAACTTGTACGGACAAACCCTAAAAGAGCAAGCCGTTGACACATCCCGCTTCGAACGCCCCATCCATCTTCGTTGTCCCCGTCGCACCCGTATGTGTGCTCCTTCCACGCGCACGTCTGCGAGGACGTCAAGGACTGGATCAATCAGTTCGAGAAAATTTCTGGCCACAATCGATGGACGCTGCAAGAAACGGTTCCGGCACTGTTACGCGAACCAAGAGGCCTTTACTAGGCCGTGGGAGCAACTGAAGAAAGAGCTCCGAAGCTCCTACGCAAGCCAGCAGAGCTGGAAACGTGCTGAAGAACTTCTTCAGGCCAGGACTTAATGCCCAAACTAAAGTGTCGTCAGGCGTTTTGAGGACGTTCTTAGACTCAGCAACCGCGCTGATCCTCAAGCTTCCGAAGCGAAAAAGGTACAAATCCGGATGCTCAGTGTCAAAGAAAACATTTTGGAGGCTGTACGATGTCCACCCACCACCGACGAAAATGTTGTGACAGAGGCGACTAACATTGAACGGACTTTGCAAGCGCAATCCGCCCACTACCATTGACTTCCTGGCGTCACTTCACCGACCCCGGCAAGCTGCGCCATCAGCTCTAATATTCCGGGGATCCGCGAATTCATCGTGGACATCTTTTGTGAATAAATGAAGAATCGGTTATTTGCCGCCGAACGTCCAGTTCCCCTCTCGATCGTCGAGATTATTTAAGAGCATGTCCAGCAAACGCTCCATCCAGTCGTTCTCGACGATGACGCACCGGAAACACCAACTTTAAACAACGATAAATTTGCCCGCCCTCTGCAGCCTTCTGTCACCCGACAGTACTCAGTTGCACTCCTGTGAGAGGCTTCTTCACCGCAGTACGTCCCTCGTAAGGACCAGAGTGGTCCTCAAGAGTCCGGCATGTGGCGCACAGCTTATGAAGCCCGGTGTGCTTTCAGCCAGCTTGGCCGGCGAGGATTTGCGCGAAACGACCTACGACCTCGCTTTAAAGAACGACCAAGGGACATCGAGGAGTGCCTCCGCAGTCCGCCGTCTTCGATGCAAAGTTTTTCCGAGGATCTTGCTCACCATCCACACGACGTCCGGTATCACCCGTTCGTCGGTCTCGACTAGAAATCTTGTCCCCCTGCGTCACCGTGAAAACTAGGTGCGGCAACGACTGGAGGTGGCGTTGCCGAATACGACCGAAGTAAACAACTCCATGACCGCCATTGCACTTTCACTCTTCCGACGCCACGCATCTCAAGGACGCTCCCGAAACGGTACCCAACAACCTAAGCGTTTTAATCGACGGCCACAACGCATCGGCTTTCATGAACACCGGAGCAGGCTACTCGGTCTTGATTGGTAGGCTCTTTCGCCCCTTAGAAAAGTTCCGACTTCCTGAGGGACAAAAAAAAATTTCTGACCGCCGAAGGACACCTAATTACGTCAGACGTAAGGTGCACTGGCCGAGTCCAGACTCACACCAAGACGGGTCTTGTGAATTTCGTCGTTCTACAAGACCCTTCAAGAAATGTAAATCTCGGCATGAACTTTCTGTGTGAACGGGCGCAGTCACCGATCATGCAAAAGAGATTGACGAAATGACACCTGTTCCGCCTCCAGAGGAACCACAAACTACATCAGTCGCCATCCCAGTCCCTGCCGAGCACGTAAACCTGACGCCACAGTCAAGTGTTGTTGTACCCGATGTGACCGATGCAGTTTCCCGTGGTTATGTGTTCCGGAAGGCAATATTCAATTGCTGCTTGAAAGAACAATAGGCGTTTTGATGGGGGTAACTTCACCTCAGGATGATCGCACTGTGATTCTCGTGATTAACTTCCGACAAGAAACGGAACACGTCACGAAAGGGTTCGCTGTGGGCCGGCGGGGATCTCCGAAACTCCTCCGAAATCGCCAAGATTGCTGGAGAATCCTCGCCACGTCAGCAAGACAGTACGTCGCCAGAACAGCTACACATTGACCCCAGTTTTACACGGCCGAAAATACGGCAGCTGCGAGAAACCGCCTCGTTAACGATTGCTGCGCGCCCCCTGCGTATCGATCACCGTACCGAGTCTCCGTAAAAGTCAGAAAGGTTATCGATCAGCAAAGGCGAGAAATGCTGGACGACCACATAATCTAGCCTTCAAGCTGTCGTTGTGTATTTCCATTCGTGCTGGTTGAAAAGGAGGGGGGACGCTTAGGTTCTGCGTGAGCTACCGGCAGCTGAACGTTGGAGACGAAGAAGGACGTCTATCCACTACCCCGCATAGACTACACGCTAGACCTGCTGCACCATTCTCGAAGGTTTTATCGATGGACCTGAAGAACGGCTGCTGGCAGATCGAGGTCGACGAAACGGACCAAGACAAGGCAGCCTTCTTCACGTCTGATGAACTGGAAGAGTTCAGGGTGATGCACATCGGATAATGCACGACACAAGCAACCTACTAGCATGCCATGGACACCGCACTGGCACGACTGAAATGGCAGAGCGGTCTCGTCTTCCTTGACAATGTCGTAGTGTTTTCAAGCGACTTTGACGAGCACTTTCCTCGAATCCGAAGTGTATTCCAAGCACACGAACCACCGGACGCACCGGCAAGCTATCGATGCGCTGGTTAGCCTTAGACGAATTCAAGGTCCTAAGCCACATGCTTAGCATCGACGACGTACGCAGAGCCCTAGAGAAGACTCGTGCCGCCGCCCCATTTCCATCGCCGACATACAAGAAGGTCGTGCGAAGGTCCCACGGACTATGTGCGTACAATCTGCGTTTCGATTGCCATTTTGGAAGGAGTTGCGCACCGCTCACAAACATCATGAAGGACGCCCAGAAGTTCGAATGGGTCGAGGAGCAGCAGCACACATTCGACGAGCTAAAGCAGACTCTATACTTCCGTTTCAAACACTTATTTCAGGATGGGTAAACCAAGACTTACACTGCCGCAAATAAGGCTGTGCTTGGCGCAGGACTCGTTTAAATGAAAGACGGCACCGAGCGGGTCATGGCCTACGGAAGTCAGAGACTCTCCAAGTCGGAAATAACTTACTTCATGACTGAAAAAATGTACTTGTGTTCGTCTCTGCAACCTCGACGATTTGCCAGCATTGTACCGCAGCCTATTCCGCGTAGTCACGATCTACAACTTGCTCTCTGGTTTGCAAACCTTTACGACCCTTCAAGACGCCTCCCTCGGTGGGGTCTGTTAATACAAGGGTTCAACATGACTGTGGTCTACAAGTCAGGCCGAAAGCCTAGCGATGCCGACTGCCTGCCCAGAGCCTCTCTCGTCATACCTTATGGCAGCAGCGACGACGATTACGACCAGTGCTTCCTAAGTGCAGTGAAAACCGACGACATGGCACGACGTTAACGAGACGTTTCTGAGCTGCTTGTGTTAATTGAGGTACTCGAAGGTCGAAGGTATACTATCCCCGTGTCTTCTCCAGAGGTCTGCTGACCTTCGCCATTGGGCAAGGTGACTTTATGAGGAGAACATTAGAGAGAACAACTCGCCATGGCTGCTGGTAATCTCTATCGACCTTAAACAGTAGATCTTCTAAGACTCTCACGGCACCTCGACGCCCAGACACCTTGGTACCGCCGTACGCAATCCCGAATTCAATAGAGGATCACTGTGAGGAAGTAAGGTAAAATAAAAGACGCGGCCTTTTTATTTAATTGTATGATTAAGGACCTTTCGCGAACCGAATTTCTTTCTCCGCTAAGCTATCTGCAACGAAGCTACCTACTGCGCCTGAGCGCCGCTAGCCATGTCTGAACAAACGCGAATCTCGTAGCGGATCGTGGAGAGCGTTACGGGATGGAAGGCGCAATCAACAGAAACTTCTTATTAATAACTTGGCGCTAGACTTATATTTTCTGATCCTAAACGGCGGCGTAAAAAGAGGGGGTTCCGTCATTGTTTTGTTGCTGGAAAAACGGCAAGAAGAAAATCGAAGAAAGTTCCTCAGTTCTGGTTTTTGGTCGGCCTCTTATATTATCCGTCAAGTGGTGCAAAAATGTGGAACTAGGCCGCCTTTTCCCTGAATCCTTCGCATGATTTTAATTTTCTTTGTGTTCTATCAGAAGTCGATATACCGCTATCCTCTTTGCCACACATATAATTTCGAAGAAAAAGTTACTAAAATAAAAATAAACACTTAAACATGTCCGCAAGGTAATGAGCAAATACTAGCCAAAAAGTGCCCAATATCATGACCGAATATTCTGTAGCGGCAAGCTTTTATATTAGCCCAAACGTTTGTTGTACCACGTAACACAGCTGGGCACGCGTACACTGCTAACATTACAGCATCCAACAGAAGAAACAGACTAGAGACGCCGTGAGGCACTCTGCACCAGCTGTCATGACAAAGTCCAGGCTTCTTTTTGGAACATAATAAATTTATTTTTAAATGTATCGAGAATCTACCGTCATTCAGTAAAAGCAAATAAACATGAAATTGCAGTTTTTGTTTTGTATTAGCGTGTCTTTTTTTAGACAAATATGTGAAAATTTATATTTGTGTGAACATTGAACTTGCCAAAATTGGCCCTTGAGTCTTGTGGATATATTATGTTTTCGCCTTTTGATTTCATTTTTTATATTAATGTTAGTCGCATCCAGTTGTTCATGTTTATGCTTATTGGTATATTAAATATTCGTGACATCATTTTTTATATGTTGTGTAACACTTGACTCGAAGTTCAATGCCACTCGTCAGCTCGCGCTTGCGTAACTGCTTTCTACCATATTTGGTAAAATGCAATTAATGTTCTAAAATTATGGGAAAACTCATTCGAATTAAAAAGTGCTGCATTATTCAGAGCTTTATAGTTAATTAAATGAAACCTGCGTTCTGAATCAAAAGGTCCATGCAAAAAAAATATTCTGAAATATTTTGGATCGTCTTCTCGTTTTAGCTTCAAAAGAAGGTCCACAGATTGTCATGAAGTGTACGATTCACTAATTTTTAGGTATATGGCTCTCTCTTAGTCCTGGTGTACTCGGGAGCTGCTTGCCATATACCAGTGTCGCGGAGTTGCCAATCCAGTGTTGGAATGATTACGGGATCATTCCGCATTTTCGGGACACTGAAATGGAATGGGAATGGCGTGGCGGCAACGTTGAGGCGAAGGGAATGGGAATGGAATTAGATGCCTTTTGTCCGGAATGGAATAATAATAAAAAAACAGGTTATTTTTTATGTGTTTGCGGTCAGCTTAACCGAGCCAGTCAGCGAGTCAGTTGCACAGAAATAAAATGAGAGGAAACTGGTAGCCCACGTGGAGCCCTAACAGGCTTATACGTAAAAAAAATGCAATACAAAAACAAGCGTTAAAGCAAAGGGCAAAGGGTGAGGGGAGGGGGGCGGGGGGCGCTTTTCATGGACTCCCAGGCGAAGGGCTTCAATGGCGTTACCCGAGAGCGAAACGAGAAGCCAAGCACCAAGCAAAAGACACGAAGGGAGCGGCAAAGAAAGAAACAGCCATGCACAGGTCCTCATCGTCCTTCTCGTCTTAAACTTTCTTTTTTTGCGACGGCATGGAGAATGCACGCGCGCACAGACTGATCAGGGAGCCGAAGCGACTCATAACGCGCACAGCTCTGATAATTCCCAAATAACTCCTTCACCCGCGCGCCGCCGAAAGATTATCAGTTATTGTCTTCTCATAGTCCGAGGAGCGTTGTTTAGCACCCGCCCAACCCTGCTGCCTTCCACGTTCATTCGCGCGCACTTCTTTGAAGTGAGAATTGTGGGTTTGCATCGGCATTAAAATAAAGGGAGATTCACTTCTCTCTTCTCCTGTTGCGCTTTGCTCCGAGGCTTGTTTTTATACTGCATTTGTGCTGTAAGTCCGCCTTTTACGTGGTCTTTGTTCCGATGCTTGTTTCCAGTGTTATATGTTGTCCATTCAAGTGGGTTAGGGTTACAAGCAAGCTAGAGAACTCCCGCTCATTTCCTTCGACTTTAGTCTCTGCATACTTTGCGTCACCTTGCGATGGGCCGCTGCGGACGCTAAGAGTCACCCCAGAGAATTTAGCACCGTAAGCGAGACTACAGTGTCACGCGACACTCAGAAGGAACTGGATTTGTTTCCAGAGCTCTCGTGACGTCTGTTGCGGTCCATCGTACGGAGAAGTAAACTATCGTCACCGCTCTTCTCGCCTGACCGAACTGACTAGACCTGCAAAAAGACCGTCTCGTGCCAGACGAGGCGCGAGATTTGCTGTCGGGGCAACCGAAAAGAGAGGTGGGTGCTGGCTGCTACCGTGTTTTAGGCTTCCGCGCGTTTCGTCTGTCCGGTCTGCATTCATGTTCCTTCTGGACCCTGTTTGAGGCAGTGAGAAGTACCGTTGGACGGTGGTGTTGAGGAGACACGGGGAATGTCAATTCGAACGGTTCAGTATTACCGCGTTTAGTGTATCTTGGTGTGAAGCTAGCTTTGTCGACGCTGACTCCTCGACCCGTCGCCACAACGCAAATAACCGTGAAGAATGAATTGTTTGGTACCGTCTGCTGCCTGTACACTCCATTTGATCAGCGCGAAGAGAAACAGCACAATTCGGACGAGAAGACAAGAAAAAAAATTACACCATCTTCCCGAGGGGAACCATGGCGTGATGCGGAGCATCGTGTTGGTTCCGAGGAAAGAGTCAGTTGCGTGCTGACATCGAGAGATGGCGCCACCGACTGCCCTAGCCCTACCCCCTACGCGAGCCTTCGTCGCGGCTCGCGGCGGAGAAACTTGGAACGCTCGCAGCTCGCCGTTCATTTTTTTTTCACACTTGAAGGAGAGGAGACTAGAGGAGGAGAGTTGCGCGTGCGCGCGCGGTGTGAGGAGAAGCGAACGCACGCGCAGTGCACGCAGCTGGTAGAGAGAGAGAGCGGAGAGAGTAACGCGCAGCTGTTGGAGAGAGGGAAGGAGGAGAGTTGCGCGTGCGTAGTGTGACTGCGGACTACAAGGCCGCGGGACATAGACCCGAGCAAGAGATGCTCCGCATCTAAAAATACAGATCCAGTCATGGCATTGTGGAGGACATTTTTCGGCATTAGTCGCCAAGAAAAGAAACAAGTTGCAAGTTGTGCAAGGAAACTATACACAGTGCAGTCGGCGTGTCATCAAACTTTATTCGCCATCTGAAGAGCAAACACGAGAATGAGTAGGCTAAGGGTGGAAAAGGGCAGGCGAAGCAACCAAAATTCGAAGTGAATATACTAAGAAATTTCGATATTCGTAAAGCAAGCGTGAACTTATGCGTTTTAAAACAGGTTTTATGACATAGTCTATATGGTCCCTCGTGCTGCGCCATAGAGGTTGCACTTTGTCAGAGGATGTGTTCTTGCCGCTATGCATGGAGTCGTTTCCAGCAGCGTACTAGACGTGTTGCTCTGCCGGTATTTCGAGAATACAGCTATATAGCTTATTTCTGCGCCACGCACGAACTGGATAATATTATGGTTATATCAAACGCACACACTGGCTTCGTATGTCCTAAAAATCAAATACAAATAAAGTATTAAAAAAATGGAACGGATTTAGGTTTTGCTGTTTGTTGCGAGCCACGTGGTCGTGATACCCATGTATTGAAGAAGCATCGACATATCAAGGGGTTTTCTGGATGTTTGCAATGCAATGTAATAAGCACTTTGTGCCACCAGCGTTCCGCTTAGTAAAATTAAAGTTTTTTTTAGGCATTTAGCTTTCTTTTTGCAATTGTTCATGCCATTGATAATGTCAGCTCTGTGCTGCTTATGCCGGCAACAAAATGTAGCTGTCAAGGGCCGATTTTTACTTTTAGAAATTAGGTGACCGGAATGGAACTGTTCAGCCATTCCAGGAGTGGGAATGGGCCTAGTGTCCTCACTACTAGAAGTTGAAAGGAATTCAATTATCGAGAACTCTAATTACCCGGAATGAAATTGGAGTGGAATGGGGTGCCCATTCCGCAACACTGCCGTATACAGAGTATGCTGAGCTGGGTGGGCTCCAATCGAGGAACAGACCTCCCTCGGGCGATCTTAATACTTTCACTTCTGGCACACCACAGAAAAATATAGTAAGTTATAGCTCAGAAGTTTAGGCGACGGAAAGGAAGTCTAGGGAGGTTGGAAGAGACGGGACGCTAGAAGGAAGAGGGGGAATCTTCTCCTTTCTCCAGTCTTATGTTTGCTTCTTTTTCCTTGGATTCCTTTCCCTCGCCCAACTTTCTTAAGTTGCAATGGAGAAGAGTCTCTTTCGGATTCAACATGATGGACCATTTTAGAAGGATCGATGTTTCTGTCAACAATTTTATTCGGTGAATCAAAGTTTGTAACTGTGCGTGAAGGTACATAGTACAAACTTAAACCATCCCTATCGGAAAATCCTGTGTAACTCTTCACTATCCTGATTATGGAACCGAAAATTTGTTTCTGGAAACCCGAAATCCAGATTGCAGACAAAGGAAATATTTCTGAAAACCTAAATTCCAGATAGAGTCCAGATAGAAGCCAGATAGATTTCCGGTTCCATGATCCGGAGAGCGAAAAAGTTATACCGGATTTTTCGGTAGGGATGCTTTTCAGTTTTGGAAAACTGAGGAGATTCACCCAATATGCACCTTTTTTGGGCGAATTTTTTCTTCTAGCAATTTACGCCCTTGAAAGCCCCCTAAAAAAGTCTGATTTATAATTTAACTTGCAGTGTTCTGACCTGACTCTGTGTATTTTCGCCTTAATGTGGCTAACATCTCCAAGAGTTTGGCTTCAGTGCATATTTTATCAGCCATTACATGGCTTTTTTAGATCTCAGTCAAAAAAGATATTTTGGAATTAGGCTTTGGTTTTGCATTTCTTACTTATAACCTCGCAGCGTTTGGCCTAAATTGCAAAAAACAAATCATAGAAACAGCCTTCACTGCAGGTTATTTTGTTGATGCGGGGCATCTTTGACTCGTCTGTGGCAGTTCATTAACGATGAGGGGAACCAGAGTGAACCTGTACGAAAGCCAAAAGAAAAATACTTGAAAATCCCGAAAAACGAGAACCGTATTTTTTCCCCCGAGAAATAAAATATTTGTATCACAAAGCTTAAGCTCTCTGATGATCGGACGAGGGTGGATAAGATAGAACGCGACACTTTGAAGTTATAAGATTTCTTGCACAAAAAAAAGGTAATTTAGAAAATAACAATTTCTTCAGGAGCCGACATTCACCTAAGCATAACATCGTCAGTACAGGAACCGGCATTTTAGGTGCTTGTGCGATATGTATCAGTGGAAAACCTTGTTACCAAGAAAGATTATCTTTTTTCTCGCTGAAAGGTGCTTTTAAAGTGGAAAAGGAGATACCGGCACTAAAATGTCATTTCTCGTTTTGACAATATTTGGTTTATGTGAGCTCAGGGTCATGATTTTTTTTTCAATTATTTTTTTATAAAGGTAGCGTCATGTCAAACGTTAATGTTCTATCACAACCGCGAGCGTCGCATTCTCGTGAAGTTTGAGCACTCTGCGAAGAATAGTTTATTTCACAGCTTGAAAAATATCATGAGCCATCCAGGTTGCGAAAGCGGAATGACCAGCGAAGTTGTTTAGCACACGACAGGGAAACGCCCCGAGGAGCCGAAGGAAACTAGAGACGCACGACGTGATCGCAACCTGGCAGAAAGGAAACACGCGCGGCGGAGCTGGCACCCCGAAAGAGTAGAAGGAAAGGAAACTGGGCTCACAAGCGCTTGGAACGACGACAAAAAGAGGGTGGTGCGAGCGTACACATGGCCGACGCGTGTCGCACAACGGAAATTCTTCAAGAAACCTTTATTATCCACCTCAAAGTCTATTGATCTTCAAGTTGGTGCCTAAAGATCTCTTTCTAAATTACCCGAGCGTCAAGGAGAATGCTGAAAACCATGTTCCACGCGCCGCACGTGGCGGTGTCCGTGACGGTGTCTGCAGCAAAAACAATTATAAAGCAAAAGCCTAAAACAAACGGCATATTGCCCGCGCGTTCGTCAATGGTTTATTTTCGATATTTACTTAGAATCTTTTATTTGGGGAAGGCCTGCGCGTGTGGCACGTGGAACATCCATCCCTGCGTTATCCTTGATGCTTGGGTAATGTAGCAATAGGTCTATCGATAACTAATGTACTGAATAGATCGAATGCTAAATTACCCAAGCATCAAGGAGAATCCAGGGAATCGTGTCGCACTTGCCGCACATGGCGGCGTCTGCAGGAGTAAGTGTTCTAATGCAGAAACCTAAAACAAATGGCATCTTGCACACGCGTTCGTAAACGTTTTTTTTGTTGTAATTTACTTCGAATATTTTTTTTTTTTATGGGGACGGCGTAGGCATGCGGCGGCGGCGTCTGCAGCTGTAACTGTTTTCATGCAAAAGCCTGGTATATATTTCACCTTGCACGCGCGTTCGTCAACGCTTTATTTTGGTTATTTATACAAGATATTTCATATGAAGAAGCATAGCCTCTTCTATACTCACAAAGCCTTGCAGTTCGACGACAGAGCCATAAGGTACCCGGTCGCATATTCGGAGCGCGATGATCTGGTAGGAAAGAGCATTTCTCGAGGAAGCTGAACGTCAGCGCACAGCTTTTGCAGCGGCGAGGACCCGAAACATGGTTTTCAAACCCGATGAGAAAAGAAACGGTAGCGCGAGGAACGCCAGGAGCACGGGTGGACATTGTGTCGCTCGGGAGAAGAGTGTTTGGGCGTCTCGCCGCACCGAGGGCCCCTCACGTGGCTCTCCTATCATCCATTGTCTGCCGCACTACCTTTGTTTAATTTCGGCGTCCGCTTCTCATGATGATCTGCCAGGCTTTGTCAACATAGAGGAGGCTATGATCTGGGCGATAAGAGCACGAGGCGGCTCGAGCTGCCTCGGGCACTGGCACTTGTATTTTTCGAAGTAGTCTAATGAAGGCGTTACCCATGCATGGAACGATTAGTGAGATCGATCTATTCAGAACAACTTTCCAGCGTGTTTAACGTTGGTGAAAAATGCTGCATGACTGGGAAGTAAACGCATATGTAAAATAATTTGATGTTGGAAAAGTTAGACAATCTTAGATTCAAAAACCATACACACAAAAAAACGAGGACTATAGGAAGGATTGGACGAAATGATGCTGTAATAGATAATGTGAACGCATGCGTGGCGTCTGATACTCATCAGAGGAAATGTATTACGCATGCTCGGAACACGTTCCACAGCACACTACTCAACGATGGCAGCGCGCAGAATTGGTTCATTGGAATGGTCTATGTTTGTTGTGCTCTAAGTAGGAAAATTGATTTACCTGCCGCGCTGTACTGGTTCTGTTTACCTCATTTTCATAGTGCTGGATTTGAGAGGTCGTGTTTTATAAAAGTTCGAAAGTTGTTTTTTGAGTCTCGGAAATAAATAACAAACCTTATGGAACTTACTCGTAGTGGATAAAAAGTCCAAATTCCGTCCGGCCGCTCGTGTGGTTTTCCAACAGACCCTTAAACCATCGCATACCTTGTGACGTATGGTCTAATAACGTTGCCTCTTTTTTAGGCAGGTAGAGTGCGTCCAGGAAGATGTAGTCACAGACTCCGGGATCACTTGGCTGGGTAGAATTAGATAACCAAATACCATATACACATAGTATCGGTTTCTTCATCATTTCAGTTCCTGCAACAATAGAAAACTTAATTACATATATTATTAAATTAGTTTTCGAGTGAATTAAGAATACTACTCAGGATGAAAAAGGAACTAGGTTTTTTAGCAGATAAAGATCTTGCACAAAACTATAAATATTACTTAATGCATCCACATAACATTTTAATATATGAGCTACAACTAACTTATCGCTGTAGATAAGAATCAACAATTTTCAAAACCATGCTCAAAAATCTGCTACATCTTATGCTTGATCAACTTTATATCGGGTTATAGAAGCGCTTCTATAGAAGCCCATGAATTTAATATACAAAAATGACCATAAAACTAACACTTAGCACTTCGAACAATATTCCAAATTACCACTCTATTCCATCTTATACCGCTGTTATTGTGCCAAAGTTTCTTGATGATGACGTGCAAACTGCAGGTTTTTCAGTCGAACAAACATTTAGTTGTTTTGCAACAACGGATAGTATCAAAGTAAATCAAATTATATGAATTATTCTTGCGTACAAAAAGTTGTCATAGTTGTATAGATAAAAGTACGCCGCAATATCATTGCCAATTCAGCTGTATGTAAGATGCGTATTAGATGTGCAAAAAATATATTTCTGGGGAACTTCAGACAAATATCAGAGAAACAGCTAAGTTAAAAATAACGTAATTTAAAAAGCCAACAAAATATGTTTTGCCATTTGACTGCAGTAAACAAAAGGGCCGATAATGTGTTTTTTTAATTTAGTTCGTTGGGTTCCTGAAACCAATTTGTTGATTAGGGTGGATTCGTTGTCGTTTTGAAGTTTAGTTTTAATTTTAGGTATTCTGCTACTTGCATCAATTTACTAAAAAAATAGCATATATTCTATATTACGAAATCTGAAAGTAAGAAATAAGTTTCCAAAATATTCTTGATATTTATTAAAGTTGTGTGAAAAGGAGAAAGGTATTTAAAGTTTAAAGGAATTAGAGAACAAAGAAGAAATCAACATTTTATGAGAGGATGATTGTTCTTTTGAACTTAACATTAACATAGCAAATGCAATACTTGGGCCCGTATATCATATTTACATTAAGTTAATTATTTTAGTTACACTGCATCCAAGTAACACAAAAAAAGAAACCGAGAGAAGAGCGTATTACTATATCCGACTCGATATCACTTTCCTCCAAGAGGGCTAAAATCCAAGATTTTACAAAAGCCTCGTCTTGAAGTCGGCAACCTTATATTTCATTGTTCGTCGAGCCTTTTGAGAACTCGAATTATCTCGAAACGACCAGAAACAAGCTCAAATTTTGAATGATAAACAAATAACTGAAAACATTGAACCATTTCCACTTCGAGATAAGCATTGCCAAAGATGGCTGAATTTAGAGGAAATACCAATGCAGCAGCTTGTGGCATAAATACCCTACCTTCTATATCTATTCACAATCTATATACCCCGTCAATCTCAAAAAGTGTTTGGTTGATGGGCATGTGCCCGATTTTTTAATGGTGAACGACTTCCAAAATATAGTCGAACAATACACAACACTACGCAAATTTACTTGAAGACGGCTCATTTCAGAGGATTATTCATAGCAGCAGTGTGAAGTCGAGAGCCCTAATTTTGTTTATCACCACTTAAGTTTTTGGACGAAGTAAGAATCCCAGGTAGCACGCCAGAGGAATGCCCAACTTGGGCAAAGGTCTGGCAAACATAAGGGCCCAACTTTGGCGCAGTTAGGTTTTTGCACCATGGCACTCATCAGTGCCAAAGTACGGTGCCTAACTATAGCCTTAGTTGGGCGATCCTATGGCATGCCAAAGTTTGGCTCTTCTCCGGTACGCCAGAGGAGTGCCAAAGTTGGTGCCATACTTGAGCCCTAACTGCCATAGTAAATCCTAATCTTGGAATTCGGGGCATGCCAAGGTTTGGCGTTGCTGTGGTATGCCAGAGGAGCACCAAAGTTGGTGCCATACTTCAGCCATAACTGCCATAGTAAATCCTAATCTGGTAATTTGGGGCATGCCAAGGTTTGGCGTTTCTCTGGTCCGCCAGAGGAGCGCCAAAGTTGGGGCCAAACTTCAGCCATAACTGCCAGAGCAACGCCTAATTTGAGTATTTTGGACATGCCCAAGTTTGGCTTTTCTCTGGTCCGCCACAGGAGTGCCAAAGTAGTGCCATACTTGAGCCATAACTGCCCGAGCAACGCCTAATTTGGGTATTTCAGAGATGCCAAAGTTTGGCGTTGCTCTGGTCTGCCAGAGGAGCGCCAAAGTTGGTGCCATATTTCAGCCATAACTGCCATAGTAAATCCTAATCTGGGAATTCGGGGCATGCCAAGGTTTGGCGTTTCTCTAGTCCGCCAGACGAGCGCCAAAGTTGGGGCCATACTTCAGCCATAACTGCCAGAGCAACGCCTAATTTTGGTATTTGGGACGTGCCAAAGTTTAGCTTTTCTCTGGTCTGCCACAGGAGTGCCGAAGTAGTGCCGAACGTCGTGCAAGTATGTGTACGTTGCATAACATTTGTTGCATATCCAATCACATATATGGACAAACAAAATTGTTTCGAACGCTACCAGAAGTTTAATAAACCACTATCGTTACACACAGTGTATTGTCGACATATTCAAAGGTCACACTTCTCTGTAAAACGAAAAGCAAATTATAAAATAGAATTAACACTACCCTCATGTCAAGCAAAACTCATCACTCAAAAAACCGCAGAGATTGAGAGGAAAGCAGGACTACTATCAGAAGCATGCTTGCAGTGTACTTACTAATATAAGAGCGATATAATGTAATCCTTGATAGATACATAATCCAACTCAGGCACCCCACAAACACTCTCCAGAAAGAAGGTTGCGCACATTCAACTAACGTCTAGTCGTCGGCGAAGAGCAGTTTTTGTCGAAGCGTGTCCAGGAAACACATCACAAGAATTCCACGAACTCCGGTGAAAGAAACGGCTGTTACCGAAAAATTGGCATGGACGTATTCCGACCGTTTACGACGAAAAAACACGGCCGCGTCTACAACGCACGAAAGCGACAGAACACTGAACAGCGCATTTCGAAAACCGGACCTACGTGACCCGCCTGTTTCTATAACTAGGCAAACGGCGAAAACAACAGCCCCAGAGATCCCATCAGCATGACAGAGAGAGTCACGTGACAAATTTTCGTCCAAACGTTTTTGTCCTTCGCGTCCTACGTAGAAAGGTCACGCGTTTCACTCCACTCTTTTGATTTGCTTAAAGCGGCTGTCACGCTCGCTGACAGCCACACCAAGACACAAAAGCAGGTGGGGAGGATTTGCAAAAGGTGAGGTCGAAGGGGCATCAACAAAGCAGCTAAGCTCCCTCTGCATTCTGGACGCGTTAAAGTAAAAAAAAAACGAAAACAACTTTAAAAAAATCTGCTGTACAGCCAAAGCTACAGGGGAGGGAGTGTATGCCGACCTGTTCAACCGTAAGGAAACAAGGGACGGTGGAATCCCAGCCCTTCTCTGGAATGAAATGAAACGGAATTAAAGGAAAGGCCGCATCTGTTAGTGACCTTGTCACCTTGCCTAGTCTGTCAGCGTTCGGCTTCCATTGTGGGCCTCAGAAAGATAATCTCCTTTCTTGAGAGCGAAATAGAAGGGGTGCTTATATTTCGCGGGCTTGTCGCCATCCGATAGGCCTCAATTATTTCTCTCCCGACTCGCTCGCAATGGCCTCCCATGGCTGTCGTGCCGGTGAAATTAGGGGCGCAGCAGGGATATATTCTCCCGTGAATGACGATCGGGTGCTGAGAATCCGAAGCAGCTCTTTCGGCGTCCATTTGATGTTCTCGGAGTCGGTCGTTGAGGCATCGCCCCGTTTGCGCAATGTACCTGGCCCCGCAGGACACGGTGATCGCGTACACTTCCGTCGCTTCCTCTCCTTCCCCCAAGATTTTCCTTTCTTCTACTCCCACGGAGCGGGCGGGCTTTGAGCTTGAAGCCGAAAACAAATGTTGTTGAAGTTGCAAGATTGTCCTGTCTGTATCGTCCCTTATGTGTCTCCACTTTCTAAATGTTTAAAAAGTACCAACACGCTAAAATAGTACAAGTTCCGGGATTTCATTTTAATTCCCCAAGTGTGATGCGGGAGCCGCGCCACGGAGCCCCGGTCGTTTCCACTCTTTGTTATCGCTAGGATTTGACAGTGCTCAGTCACAATGTAAGACACGCACAGAGCCACGCTCGCTTTTGCAATGCGCCGCCTAATAATGATATCTGTTGAGGAGACATGCGCACATCAGTCTCTCGCAGCGCTAGCTCGATCTCAGCACTTTCTGTAAAGGCGCATTCACACCAAAAACGTAAGCCGTAACGCAATGCAATTAAATCGCATCGCAAAAAAAATTGGATGGTCGCTTTGGCGTGTGCGATGAGCGAGTCCAACGCCTTCGTTGGCGAGTCGCTTCTCAAAAACTCTCGCTCCGAACGCCGTTGATTGGCTGAGCCCCTCCCCGACTAGATCGCATCGCAAAAAGTCGGGTCAGCAAGCGACTGCTCAAATCGCGTCGCTTTTTGCCCGCGATGGTCACTTTTGCGATGAAAGTTATCGCGCGACTAGATCGCATCGTCGGTGTGAACGCGCCTTAATGTCGAACCAGTCACACGGCGCGTCCCGATACTTGCGTGTGTACCTACGCGCGAGTACAACATCCGGCACAATTTGCGTTTGCAAAGCTTGGTCCAGCCGCGCCAAAACATTCAGCCCACCTTTGGACTGGAGAAATCAAGAGACACCCAAAATAAGACAAAGTGGCCAGCCGAATAAAACTTTGATTTCTATTTAATTAAGATGAAGACCACCCGCGTACACCCGCGTGCATCAAATACCTGATCAGCCGAACTCCAAGGCACTAAGCCTAGTTCTGGCACTTGTTTGGCGACTTTGGCCCGTAGCTGCCGGATGACAGCCGAACTATCGGGAACCGAAGCCTAACTTTGGCACTAGTTTGGCGACTTGGGCCCAAAGATGCCCGAAGTCAACCGAACTACAAGGTAGTAAGCCTAACTCTGGCACATCTGTGGCAGTTTTGGCCCGAAGGTGCCAGATGACAGCCGAACTATCAAAAAGTGAAGCCTAACTTTCGCATAAGTTTGGCGATCTTGGCCCAAAAATGCCAAATATCTGCCGAACTGCCGGGCAGTAAGCCTGACTCTGGCATTTGTTAGGCGATTTAGGCCCAAAGAGGCCAGATGACAGCCAAACTACCAGGCAGCAAAGCCTAAGTTTTTCACCTGTTTGACAACTGAGGGCCAAAATACCCAGACTGTTGCCGAGGGAGGCCAGGTTTGGCTCTACTTTGGCTTCTTCGGGCTTTTCAATGCCCTAAACTCCCAGACAAAAGCCAAGTTTTGGCCCAGAACTCGGTACTACCTGGGATGTTTCTTGGCGCACGTGCCCGAATTTCAAAAGATAAACAAATGCGTCAAAAAGGACGATATATCACCACTTTGAGGAGGTTTTCTCAAAAAGTTTTCGTTTAGAAGTTTTCGCCAAGCGCCAGGACGTGCTCGTGGGCATTATATCTAATGTTTCGCCTTTATTTATGGACTCGGGTTTTCTGAAACCATCCATGTCAAGGGGCCGCTGCCCAAAATTTAAAATACATTTTTATTTCGTGAAGCCGTCCGAACCTTCCCCATTTTGAGACCGGTTTACTAAAACATAATAAATTTTGAAGTGTGCGCCAAAGTACCTCAATGTGCGCGAGGGCTCCAGAGTTTATATTCAGTCTTTAGTTGTGCACTGAGTTATTCTTAAAAAAAAGTTCTCTGGTGAGGTGCAGGGGCCTAAATTTTGGATGGCAACGGAATGAGTAAAACCAGCCGATCAATCCCGAATTTGAGAACGGTTCTCTCAAAAATGTTTAATTTGAAGCATTTGCAATGATACCAGGTTAGGCTGGAGGCTCTACATTTTATATTGTTAATTTGGTTCGGGACTGACGTGTACTCTATTATGTTCCTTAATCAGGCAGGTGTACCCAAATTTCAATATAATAAAAAAATACGTAAAAACACTTTGCTAGTACTTCAATCGTTAAGCGCGCATCTGTGATAATTTGGTATATTAGACGCGAACGGTAAAATCTTATCAGAGTTCAAACACCACCATTCTTGCGTCTGCTGTACGAGGATAACTTTAGCACGCCACCTTCCCCATGTGCTGGCATACTTTCTAAAATGTACCGATTTAGTGGTTTTCGATGATGCTCAGCAAGTTTCTTAATTTAATAGTGTTTATATTTAGTAACTAAAGGTATTCAACAACGTTCAGGTAAATATTTGTTTTTGCTGTAACGATGCTTTCCCTATATAAATCCCCTATCTTGCAGTATAACTTACGTCATTGCACTGTATTAGTGTCACGTTAAGGATATTATGAAAATGATGAAAAAAGCATAAAACAAAGACGTTATATGGAATACTATAGTTTAATAAATTGAATATTTATTACGTTTGGACGTGGTGTACATGCCGCGTCAGAGATAGTTCTTAAAACATTGTTTCAGCTTAAATCTAAACGCCGCCGACGGTAAGAGCACAGGGGACCAATGAAGCATCGTGAAAAGCCCAAGCCTCTGAGTCTTTCCTGGTTAATTTTGGTTCAGCGATAATAGAACACGTACCGAAAGCTCACCGACACCATGACGATGCACTTTCGTGGATGTTTTATTTGTTTCATCAGCTCCCAGCGTCGGCCGCGTCTGGACCTGAAGGGGAACTCCGCCCACTTGTGAGCTAACTAATCCAAAGGTATCATCTGATTGCGGATGGCTTCCTGATTCCGAAATGGTATCTCAATCACCAAGATTCACTCTAGTTAATACAAAAAAGTGTTATTCTTTTCTGCTAAAACAAAAACAGTGTTCTCTCCAGTTTTTCACGTTTTCCCCGCCATCCATACGAACATTTATCGGGGGGTAGCGAGGCAGTCGTCCCGCAATCAGGTTCGTCCCCGCCCACCTTTCTCGCTTTCAACAGCGAGCAAACAAGAGCGTTCTTCATTTCTGGATTTTATAATAGTCTCCAGGTGCAAAAAGTATGATCTTGGCCTACGTGCTAAACAATAGGGAAGTTAAAAAAAAAGGAATCACTTGGAATTTTGAGAAAACCGTTTCTGCAACTCGGTACGCTCGAGCCGCGGCTCGATAGTTTCGTTACATCACAAGCTAATCCGGTATTCTGTCAAAAGCTGGTAGTTACGGTGGCAAAAAAATAGCCGAAGAGCCACCCACTACATTGTTTTACAAACTACAAGAGCACCACAAAGAATGGTCGGAATGTGTGCCCAGGTGCCCCAGTCGCTCGTTTTGCATGAATGAACGTGCAAATTGTTTTAGAGTTTATTTAGGAAAGTTACGTTTGTAGGCCCTAGTTCGTGTAACTACTCTTTTAGAATGCACATGCCCGTTTGTCCTTAAGTAATTTAGAAAAAATATTTATAACACCATTCAAGAAAAGGGCATTTGGTCGGTGCCAATTTCAACGTACGCACGTGTGGCGCGTAGTTTGCTCGCTTTTCAAAGCGACGAACAGGCGCATGGTGGGCTTTGACCTAAGAAGAATATACTGTGGCGGTATTTACATGAATGTGACCGTAGTATGTCGAATTGAGGCTTGACAATTTTGATTGGTAGGAAATGGGTATAAGAGGAAGAAGTAGAAATACAGACTGCGTGCGATTGGTCCCTTCTAAATTCAGTGCGCTAGGATGGCATTCATATAAACGTATCTTGTTATTTTCGTGAAGATTGAAATGCATAAAATGTAATGAACTGCATTCGTTTATCTCAGATGGCAGGTTACTGATCATGGGCATCGTGTTAAAATGAAAATCAAATTAAAAGGACTTCGCAATTACCAAATCAAACACCAACGTGAAAGAAAAGGCGCATCAAGTGCACACACTATACAGCTTCAATTTATTACTTGTTTAGAGATGCAATGTTGCTAAAGTTTTTTTTTAATTATTATAAAATGCTGCATTCAAAATTCGTGAGAAAAAGTTACCCATAATATATTTCGCAACCAGTTGTCATTTCTTTTAACATTCGAGTAGGATGCAACACGCTGAACCACTTTTCCATGAGTGCTTAGAGCAAATTCCCCATAAGAATATTTCTATTATTTCTTTCCACAGTACTTAATAACTGTGAATTCAATTGCGCCGTCGAGAAAATTATAGTTTTCATATTTTAAAAAAATATTTTCAGCACCTTAATACAATTTTCCGCACCAGAATATAATGGAAACCTTTTCGCCATATTTTCTGATCAAGAATATTGCACGCTAACATTGCGCCTGAATAGGCAACAGCTCTATCTCACATAATGAAGCTTAATACCCGCTCCAGAAACCTCTGTAATACCAGACAAGTATAGCAAAGTGTCGAAGGTCATGTCTCAACTCAGACTTGAAATTGTTTAGACGTTTCACTTATCGTCTTCGACAGAGTGGTCGCCTGAGTGGAACTCCAAAAGTAGCCCGAGCCTGATTCGATGTCGAAAACGAATATAATGCTTACGAAAAAAAAAGAAAGCCGTTTACTACTCCCTGTAACGCCGAATTAGAGCGCAGCCCTTGAGGAGGAGGGAAGGCACCCGGGGGGGGGGGGAGGGCCACGTGGCCTGGGGGTCACGTGACCTCAAAGAGGGGGGGAGGGGCGGAGAAAATTTTCCGCTAAATTTAGCGGGGAAAATTTTCCGCTAAATTTAGCTGGGAAAATTTTCCGCTAAATTTAGCGGGGAAAATTTTCCGCTAAATTTAGCGAAGAAAATTTTCCGCTAAATATAGCGGGGAAAATTTTCAGCTATATTTAGCGAGGAAAATTTTCCGCTAAATTTAGCGGGGAAAATTTTACGGTACATTTAGCGGGGAAAATTTACGCTAAATTTAGCGGGGAAAATGTTTTGGTAAATTTTGCGGGGAAAATTTTTCACTAAATTTAGGGGGGAAATTTTCCTCTAGATTTAGGGGGGAAAGTTTTCCGCTAAATTTAGCGGGGAAAATTTTCCGCTATATTTAGCGGAGAAATTTACCCATCATGCACCGCGCGGTTACGCCGACGGCGACGGCGACGCCGCTCAAGCTGAAAACGGGCGCCTAAAAGCTGCGCTCTAAAAATCCCTTAAACAATTGCGAAGAATTCACATGTCTGCGAAAGGCGTGGGCTTGTGTGCACTATATTTTTTGTGCACTATATGCACTATATTGCACTATATTTTTTGTGCACTATATTTTTTCATACATATTTATAGATCCCATTCGGACGGATGTCGTAGTGGCCACAGTTGGCTTGAGTTTGTGCTTGCCGCTCTTCTAGATGTTCCAGCAACAGACGGATGCTCAACTCGCAGCACGGGCCTATAAAGTATTCGAGCATAAGTGGCAAAGTTACGTGTTACACTATTTTTATTTCAGCACGCAGCTCGCGCAAAAGCACCAAGACGCGGCTGGCCTCCATTGCTGCCGGACAGCACATTTTATTTTCGTCCCACCAAGAAATAAAAATAAGAAAGAAGCATCTCTGGACACTGTTCCTGCAATCTACCACGGAACACACATTGATAGCCATTTCAAGAAAAACGTTCAACCTTAAAGCTGTGAAAAAAAAATCGATCGCTGGCGTTTAGAAAGACGCTTCGCGGCTGCCAGGGTTGCACGTTCGACTACCTGGAGGTGAGGTGCACGGGTAAGGACATTTTTTGTTGTTGTTGTAAGGAAAGAGACCCCTCCTGGAACCTTAGCTGCCGGAGTGAATTAAGAATGCTATGACTTCATAGAAAAAGTCTATTTTTATAAATGATTTCTTATATTTGTTCAAACACGTTTATTGATGCGGTCTGTCAAATTCAAGTCAAAATAAAAGACTATAAGAAATCGGCAGAGTTTTTTTTTCTTTTATGGTGATACTAAGTATAGCCGATCTTTTGGCATGCGTAGCGGAGTTAACAACTCATGCGGCTGTCACACAGTGGAATGGGGTTAAAATCCCGCTCGGTCGGAAAGATTATTTAATTAATTCTGTACTCTTGCAAGTAATCCCAAAACATTTCTTGCCGCCATCGACCGTTGTTTTCTCAAAACAATCCTGAACGTTCCGCGTGTTTGAAAGTAGCCATAAGACGCTGTTTCGAGTCAGGCCGTCACCTACGCAAGATGCTTGACCACCTTATTTTAAGTCTCTAGGGGCAAGTTCACCTAATCGAGCGTTCGATTTTCGCTCGAAATACGTACGCTTCTTATTGGCAACCAGATTCTACAATGCTGGAAGTGAATCTAAATCAACGCGGAAAGAAACAATTTTAGTGAATGAAGTACATAGGCTGGAAATTCACCCTGAGTTGAATTTCCAGCCTATGTATTCCAGCGCACCTGTACCGAATAAACGACTAATAATAATATATGTTTTATGACTTACACACAATTACAGCGCACTTATTTCTGAAGATACAGTTGCATGCAAAATGAGAGCCCTACTGAGACCGCGTGGCCGAGGTGGTGGCTAGATGCGGCTGCGCTCCGGGCGATTCAATTCTACCACGAGGGAGGATTCAGTCGGCGCTAAGCTAAAGCGCAACAGGCACTTATCACTTTCGGTTTCTCGGTGGAGAGCACTTCGTCAGTGTAATGCACATGGCTAGGTTTTCTTTCAGACGCCGGAATTGCGCTACGAGAGAGGCCGGCCTGAGCCAAGACGATTATCGTGACTCTGTTCAAGCGCAATATCCGCGCCATCTTTCAAACCAGTGAATGCACTCATGAACGATTTTTATCATTTTAAAATATGGTTCAGGTATAACTTTCTTTGCGGCAGTGCCAGTGTGGACATGTTAATTCAGAAACAACTGATGTAAACAGTGATGTTCAGCTAGAATCCATCCTCCATTGACCGTATTACTGGGTATGACTCCGATGAAGCACGCTCGTCCGCTAAACCGAAACCAAAATCTGTTAAGCGTGTTCAGGGCCGGTTTAGCACCGAGTGGGGTTTCTGTCCTCATAGCAAAATAAAATCGTCTGAAGCGCGTGCAGCGCCCCGCTGCGCGCGCTTCAGGAAACTGTACCTAACTATATTAAACTACAAGTCGACTATAAGAACTTCGCAAATGCGTGCAATGACTTCTTCAACCTTTTAAGAAGTTTCGCTGTTCTACATTTGACGACGGTATCGCCATGAAATGACAAAGGAGAATGCTAAAGTAATCATTAGGTTGCAATCGCAAGACACTAATTATATCATCATTTTTATTTTTCAATTTACCGTAGTTTTAACTCAGAACACACTCCGCTCCGAGTAAAATTTTCACACAGCGTAAACGGTAAGGGGAATACGCCACATGAGAACTGATATGTGAACTGGAAGCGCCTGACACATATTTTTGGCCATCGGTACACTTAAGGGGAAGTGCACCTCAGGGACCCTTAAGAAATACATAAGGTTTTTCGCCATCTTCAAAAAATTGTCACATAATAAAAACCTCGCGGATCTTCTTGCAAATTCCGGCTTTAAAAACATTGAAGCATTGTCGAGGCAATAAATGGAACAAATGTTTTATTATAAATTTAATTATATTCTTTAAAAATCATGAAAATTGCCAAAATCGGGTAATTCGGTACTCTTGCGTTCGGATCGAATTTACACAATTAACTAAATGCAAACAGATAAAGTATTTAATTTAATGTATTGTAAATTTATTACAAAATCGAATGATATCAAAATTATTCATGTAAGTTGATCTGTTCCGTAACTAGAGCGAATTAAAAAAACCAAGGTGTCGGTGCTTGTATTCATCGTTTTTAAGGTATCCCTCTTCTCGCGTGAGGTGGCGCTCGCTGTCCACGAAATCGTCCGTTCGGCGATTTGGCGCTGTGGAAGATGTTCTTCCGCGCCCTTATCCTGTTTCATTCTGCACGATGGAACGCCGGGGCGTCAGTGTACGTGTCTCTTTACTGGCTCTTTGGTGGAGAGGTGTCCATGTGGTGTTGGTTCAACGCACGTGCGCTTCGCGTTTGGTGCGTCGGAATTTGTGTCGACCGGAAGTGGGGCGTTCGCCTCTGGTGTCATGGGCTGAAAGTAGAGCACTGCACGGGCCGGAATTTCTAGGCTTCGCCCGGTAGAGACACTGGCCGGGCCCGGCCCGAGCCCGACAAAATTTTTAAACATAAACACGAGCACGTCACAAAAAAATTAAATATGAGCTTGAGCCCGGCCCGAGCCCGACAGATTATACACATGAGCCCGAAACTATTAGCAGGCTTCAATCTAAAACTGTCTCAGCACAATGCATCCGCTCTCCCACCTTGCTCCAAGGGTACATATGTTTCTTTTATCCACTTAAAAGCTTTCCAAGTGCAAGACGTCTTTTTGTTATACATTTTGAACGGCGCCGTAGTGACCTTGCACTTCGGTTGTTTGTTTTCATTCAGCCTAAAAGATTAATGAGCAATTTTTTTGTTATCAACAATTTCGAATTTGCGGCACACGACTGTCCAGGCCGGCCCGGGACGGCCCGGAAAAGGTTT
This sequence comes from Ixodes ricinus, assembly GCA_037355805.1. Taxonomy (NCBI): domain Eukaryota; kingdom Metazoa; phylum Arthropoda; class Arachnida; order Ixodida; family Ixodidae; genus Ixodes; species Ixodes ricinus. The sequence goes on from JAZHYW010070297.1 coordinate 155,807, forward strand.
TGTTCAAGCCCGAGCTTGGCCCGGGGTCGAGAAATACGTGCTACCCGGCCCGAGCCCGGCCCGTGGGCAGGGCCGGGCTCGGGCTTTTCAGCTGGTCCGGGCCCGTTCAGTCCTCTATTCGAAAGAAAGCTTTCTATGACAAGCGGAAATTTCCGAAGTCCCACATTGAAAATACTTGTAAGCGACCGTCTGTGGAAGCATCGCACGTTGAGGTTTCTGGTGACATCGAACCATCGTGTTCCATTAACTATGGCTGAAGTTATCGTTCATTGAAGCCCTAAAAACATGAATGAAGTTGGTATGGACATCAAGATCTAATCAAAATGCATTTTGACTACGTTTATTGTAGGTGTATAGAGTTGTAGCAATAAATGACTTATTTGTGCATACATGTTTAAAAAAAGTGTTTGTTATTCGACATAGGCCATTGGGAGAAGAATGCGATCATATTTTTCTTCATGAGCGCAAATATACCTGACGCAATAAGTAGTTTTGATTTTGTCGTCCCACTTGTGAGCAAGTTATTTTTTTCCCGAATACATAATTCCATTGCCCAAACAAAGTTCTGAGACATGCTTTTCCAATGTCTGGCCACTATTTCGGAAACCTTTCAGACCAAAGGAGTATATTTTGTTTGTTCTTGTTAGCTTAGAAGGGGGTCACAAAGCCTATCTTTTTTATCTTCCTCCAGGACAGTCGTATAAAGTCATACCGGAACACGCATCTGTGGAACACACAGAGCTATCGCCCTACTGTTTGCGCTACACTAGCAGACGACACAACGCAGCTCCGTGGTCGAGGCCACGGCCTTTTGCCCTCGATCACGCAGCTTCGTGGGTAAGGGCAGGGACTTGGGCGTACAGCCGCGGCCCGCAGCTCGACCGTTCAGGACTAGGGAAATGGTCTTGAAGAACCGAGAAATGGTGTCTTGTGATCTATAAAATCACATATCATCAGTATATTCTACTTGTTAAGCCAAATAAATATTCGCAGCTTGTGAGAATATGTTTGCGTGACGATTTACCGTTCGCACTCTTGACGGATGTTAGCGGATGCTTTATTTTCGTGGCTCGCAGATCATCGGTACCCTCCCAAGTGACTTCACCATATCTAGAAAATGCAGCTTTTTTGCTTCCTATTTATGCTTTTAGGGCTATGTAAAAATCATAAACACGCGAGAGAAAAAAATCTTATTGAGTACGCGTGACTTAGAGCTTCGCAGCTCTAAAGATGCACGATAAATGTCTTCCAGCTTGGGGAGAAACTAATACTTTTTGTTGGAAGTTTGACTAGCATGTGCTGGCTCGTTTCCTGTGTGTTTTGTTTATACTTCGTTTCACCGTAACTTGGCAAACTTCAAAGTCCAGGGCTGCTGTGAGGGAATCACAGTCTCGGAGCAAGGCACGTGACAGCTGTTTTTAGGAGCAGTACCCACAACTGCACGTTGTCACGTGCCTCGCTCCAACAGTCTCATTGGCTCACGGGAGCTTTAGCTTTCTCCGTTTGCCATGTTAAGGGGAACCGACGTCTCATTTGGTTGCGTTTTTCCGCAGTGCACGCAGGCGAAACGCTTGAAAGGACATCGGATTGGGGCACGTATTGTTGCTTACGTGGCCACGAGAGTTTATCTGGTTTCTGACTTAGCTGCGTCTTGCTGTTTGACGATTGCCAGGATACAAAACCATTCCAATGACACGTACACTAAAAAAAAAGAGAATGAATGTGGGGTTCATAAGAATAAATAAGTGAAAAGGGCTGGGGGAGCGCCTGGCCTGTCTGTCATGCAAGTATTTCTGGGGCCGTCCCTGCGCGGGACTTTGGAACAGTTTATGGCAAGGCTAGACATTCTCTCTGATCGCCCGGCGCCTCCGCCGAAGTGACCGGTTGAGGGAGAGGTGAGATCTGTAGACAGGCGCAGCTGCGAGGGGGCCCCATTTGTTGTGCTTATGCAGTGAGCGTACGCCAACTTGCCCAATTCGGCCAGACGTGCGCAGATTATGATCTACAAAAATAAAACAATTTTTCCTAACTACAGCGTCCCCAATGGACGTTGTCATCAACGACGAACACCAGAGCTAGCCCCCTCTATGGGGGAATTCATCTTACGACTGCGGCTGTTTGGGCTAACGATGTGTTGGAGCGCGCTTGTAAAACCTCTGCAACTTGTGACTTTCGGCAAAGCAATTTTGTATTCCTACAAACGTGATTTCTCTGCGAGAATGAGAGACTACGCCAGATCTTTGTGAGGAGAAGGAGGTGGCTCGAAACTTTAATCGAGCATTTACAGAACGAAGTCCAAGTTGTGGACTAATTTTCTTATACTCATTCTTCTCGTGCGTTTTTTTTTTAATTTTATTGCCGGAAGAAGCAGCTGTTCTATGGACCCAAACGCACACACAAGAAGAAAAAACTAAAATTTATTGTAGCCCTTTCTTGCAAGCTGAGAAAAAAGAAGAGAACGCGGGAAAGAACAATACCCCAACGCTCAAGTAGTGTGCCTTTGTTCGGGGCACCCTCCAGTCTGCGTGCCCCTCTCCGTCTCAAAGAATATGTAAGCCTGTAGAGACAAAGGAAGAACAGGCACCCGCGACGCAGCTCACGTGACCTTGAGGGGGATGACGTTTAGCCTTTCGCATCGGAAGGCTAGGGGCCCCATAGCCAATCAAGCTCCAGTTCAGAGGTTACGTGAAGCACTGATACACGCCCAAAGAGCCTGGTGACGTCAGCTCTGACTTGCGCTTGATTGTCTGTAAAGGCTCGTAACCTTCCACTGCGGTTCAACACAAGATTAGACAAAGTATAAACACAATACTTAGCTTGCCAGTGTCGCCAGTGCAGGATACTGACTGCTATTTTTACTTCTTTCGTTTTCTGGTTCTATTGGTAGACTGTTGGTCCTTGCAAAGGCGCGTACAACGAATTGCGAAAAACGTGCAGAGAGATCGGTGGGGCTGCAGTTCTTTTATTTTGCTGTCAACAACGTGCTACAACAGTATTAACAAATAAAATCAGTATATATATCCGAAAAAGAAATTGGGGTAGAGTGTACTCGGTACAGTGGCAACTGTTTTACATGAAACGTCATTGGTGCCCTAAGGTATTGAATGAAATGCAGTTTGTTTATTCAACTTAAAGTGCCTCGCCTGTGTGTCTCAGGGTGAAGACACCGAGTGCTGGAATGCTTGTAATCAGTATGTGAAGGAACGAACATAAATTATCTTATGGCTTTCCAAAAAGCAAGAGTGAGTGCATTAAAAAAATGTGTGGCGAAATTGCGGAGACGTCATAACTCTGCAAACGCACGTGTGCATAAAGGCACTCCAATTTAACCTATGTTCTACGATCTCTATTGACGTAAGTCGCTTATATCGGAGTTGGTTTGTTTGTTTCCTTATATTCGTTCCCATTTTTGGTTGACGCCGTTTTTGTTTCAGCTCGCGAGAGAGTACGCAAGCTCCGCCTCTCACGCCCTGCAGTCGATGGAATCGCCAATGGCATATCGTTGCCAGAAGGTGCGTTTAATCTGGTTTAGCAAAACTGAGGGGTTAATGCTGTTTTTTTTCTTATTGATTTCCACTTTAAAATGCCCTGCAGCTAAACAGAGCGTGTACACAACGCATGAAAATAGCCCTTCCTGAACGTTAGAAGGCTATGAAAGTACTAGCACCTGAGGGAATACAGGTACCAGCTTTTCGTGTCGGGTATGTTTTGAACTAATCTTATTCACTACGCGACCAAAACCGAACGTAAGTACTGAAAGCAATTATGTAATTTCGACATTTTTTTTGTAATTCGATAATTTAAATAACTGTATAATTTTTTTAAGAAAGTAAAAACATCATAACCAAATAGGAACTTCCTGGCTAAAACATGCAGTGCGAAGTGAGGACAACTACTTTTTTATGTCCACAAAAAAACAGGCTATGCAGCATCGATCGTATTGTTTCCTTTCGCACATTATGTGATGTCTTCTTACGCGAAAGTACCAACGTAGAAGTGCTGTGGATACGACATTAAAAACAAAATAATTAACGTTTTGTGTTTTTTACGGTAAACACTTCACCTCTAATTAGAACTTCAACCAAGTGACGGTTACGCGCTTTCATGCCAATTTGAACGAAGTTGGGAGAACGATGTATTGCGTCTTGTGAATACAAACGTGGAGCAGCATGTTTATGTTAGAAGCATTGTGCGTAATCGCTGCGCAGTAGCTGCCAAAAAAAGATATTATTTGAGCAAAGTCTTAACCGTTCCCGTCTACGTGTGCTACGAATACAGCAACTCCGTTCGTAAAAGTGATAAGGAAATGGCGTACCCTTGATGATACGATTGCTGTTATGAAATAAAAATGTTTCATCAACCAATAATCGCGACCTGTCTGGTCACCTGGGACCCTGACATTTAATATCGTTGTCTCGGCAAGTCCATTCTGATATTTACAACTTTTGTGGAGTTCATCGAGCGAATAAGAATGTTCCAACGACGAGATAAACCTACACGAATTCCCGAATCCAACACAGCGGTTTTGAATTTTAGCACTGTAGATATTTCTGCGGACAGTGTAGTACTTGTGTGCAAATATTCGTCTAACAGATTTGCAACGTTGGAAAGCATCGCAATGATTCGAAATCACTGCGGAGTTGATACTCGGTGAAGATACGACGGGGACTTTGGTACTTGGGGGAAACGGACCGTGGCATTTGGGACAGGGGACCTGCCGTGGGACAAACGTGCTACACTCGCATACCCTTCCAAGGTCATCGCTTGGGCGACCTCGGGCGTCCAGAAAACCTTTCTTTTCTTCTTTTCTAAGGCAGGGGGCGGGTAAGGAGGGGTGTGTGGGCGCTGATTGTCTTCCTCCTTTATGGCTTTGACAGAAGCACAACGGGACTGGCAGAACAAGCGCGGAATTGATTTCTCTTGATGGATGCGTTGTGTCTATGATTGCAAATATGATTTCTTTTTCCTTGTAGTAGTTCGTTGTTCTTACCTTGACTTGGGTCCCAGTGGATGCGCTGTTGTTGTACGCCCACAATTTTTTTTTTGGTTTATGGTAGGTTTTTGCGTTGATGAAGTATAAAGGAGAACAAAACAAAAAATAAAAAAATGTGTTCTCACAATAAAAAACTGTTGTTTTTGCAAATTGGAGTGTTTTTAAAGCCCGGAGCACCTCGCCTTTCGTTCCCATGACATGTCGCTCCTTTCGCGAAGCGCCCTCAGTTCTGAAGGCCACCGTGTTTTTCAGGGAAGAAAGCGATTTTAGGTACGCGCAGTGTTACCAAAGGTGCAGGATTGAGAGCGTAACCCAAGCTCTTGAACAGAAGGGGAAAGGGAGCTCTCTTTTAGCGCGAGTCGCTTTCGTGGGTCTCCATGTCGCGATTGTCCTACGATATCAACTTTCATTTATTTCTTGCTTGTGGCTTCAAAGTACTGCACGCAACTAGTGAGATAGGGTATAGTTACAGCTGATTAACACGGTGTATATTTCTAACGCACAATAGTTATTCGAAATCAAGGTTTCGCTCAAAGGGAAAACTCACACGTAGAGTTCGAGCGCGCAATACCTTTGACGTATTGACTCGCAAGAGATGCCCCCAACACGGCTGAGTCTCGCGGTGTTGCAGACCTAACAACCAAATTTTGTTGCCTTACCTTTTGCTATTTCGCGCCCATTTTGAGCCATATGGATATGAAAGCGCTGGCGAAAGTGACGCTTGGTTTTCCGCTCGTTGGAAATTTTAAGCCAGCCCGTTGTCTTTGATGGTACCTTGAGCGTTCTCTATTGATGCTCTACGAGTTTCTAATTGAGATATATGTCTATTTTCAATAATTAAAACGTTATTTAACGAATTCTAAATACTTAGCCGACTTATCGCAAAGATTAGCTACCCACATAAGGTACGCTTGGCCGTATAACGCACCTTCACAAACCGGATTAGTGTAGCTTTCATGGTTGTTTTTAAACAAATGTGTAAGAATAAAAAAAAAACATTTATATCTATATATATATATATACATATATATTTCTTTTCCGTGTATACTCGTCCCCAGCCACCTGATAGGCATATCGGGTATGGGCGTACTATATAAATAATATAAATTTTAACATGCAAACAGTAAAAAAAAAATGTAGGAGGCAAAACGAAAATGGGTAACGGTTACGCTTATATCCTAAATGTATTCTATTGGCGTGGCAATGGCAAAACAATGTTTTCGCTCATACTGGAAGTGACGACAATTCAAGATGGCGGCGCCCTTGAGAAAAAGGTATTTAGGGTGTCCCAAGTCTCCAGGCTCTATCAAAACTGGACAGTAAAAATCGGCACAAGGACGTACAAACTTAAACTTTTTGTTGGTGTATTTGAAAGGTCGGTTTTCCTGGTAAAATTACAAAGCGTAGCTTTCTTTCTGTAAAAAAAAAGATATAGGGACAAAAACTAGCCAGGATCAACGGCGGGTGGTGACGCAGACGACCAAGTCGAGTAGAGGTGCATGTCCGGTGTACGTATTGATAAATAGCGCCATCCCCTTAACCTCACTCCTCGCGACCACCTTGGTTCACTCAAATGAACATAATCTTGTTGTATAGTACCTTTCATTAAAAATAAATGCGCACAATAAAAGCAAAGCTTTAATGAAAAACAATACGCGAATACCCAGCGACGATGGCTTTTGCTGCCTACGGATTTCGTCCGCGTGTCGTCTGCTTTCTTCTCGCTGGACGGCTACACCTTCAGACGCTGCTCCAGAAGCCACCTGTCAATATGCGAGCCAAATGGACACCTTAACTCAACTTGGTCGTCTGCATCGCCGCCCGCCGTTCAGCTTGGCAAGTTTCTTGGCCCTATTTTCGACACAAAGGCAGCTGCGCCTCTATAATTTTACAAGAAAAAAACGACCTGTGAAATGTATCTTTGCCTAAAATTTCACATTGCTACGTGCAAGCGTAAATTTTACGGTCCATGTTAGATCGAGCCTGGCGGCTTGGGACACCATATATTATTATATAAATTCGGGCAGGAGGGAAACGAAACCTTTCTCAACACCACTACCCCGGCCGCTTTGAGGTTTTTTTCTTTCTATCGCCAAAACCATAAACAACTGAAGCGATTCCAAGTGGTGCCAGAGTCAAATCTGTGTGGTCGTGCCATCTTACTCACGTGCTGTTATCGATGTGCTTGGCATCCTTGTTTTCATGGTTGTTGATGATCTTGGTGTACTCAACGTAGAAGGTCCATTTGTAATGACACTGGTGGGGATCTGCGTCATTGTAGTTGTTGATCGTTTTGGAGATACAGTGGTTTTAAATGTACTGCTTGATGGCATCTCATATGTTCCGTCCTTCCCAGAGTGAGTGGTTGGATTCGCCGATGGGCCGGAACCTTCGGATCCTGAGTCGCGCGTGGAGTCTGTGTCACCCGGGGATTTTGTCGGCTCATCCAATTCAGAAACTGGGAAAGCAACCGATAAATTAACTTTTGCTGCATGTTGCGCCTTAACGGCGCTCGTTTTAGATAGACAGGAGGCGACCAGCTCTCTCGTGATGATGGTTTTATTAGACTGCCGGAATTTCTCAAGCACCGGAAAGCCGACGCCCTTCTCCACCCCCGATCTTCTCTCCACTTGGTGGAGGGAGTCGCCCCGTCTGGGAACGGACGCACATAACGTCTTCGTTGCCCAGGCTCCGATTCCCTCGGCTACGGCACGCACCCCAGCTGGCGGTTCTCTGGGCGCCGCAGGATCTGCGACGCACACACACACAGCGCACACACACACACACGCACTGGTAGGGGGCGAAACCAAGTTCACATCGCAGCTTGTTTTCCAACATCTTCCCCCCCAAAATGAGCCCATTGCTCATTTAATCATATTGCCTCCAGTGGATAAAGCAGCTGCACTGGTCGTCGCGTGGAGGCTCCTGATGGGAGCCTGATGGCGCAGGCACGCACGTGCCCGTCTCTCCCGCAGAAGACATCCGTGATACGGACGGTTCTCCACAGGTGACGTGGAGTGTTATCCTCGCGCAGCAGAGCCAGGTCCCCAACCCTCGGTGGGCAGCTGTCGGCTGGTCGGGCGAGATGCGCCGATCGAAGCTCCAGTAGATATTCTCGCTGCCAACGCCTCCAGAATCGCTGCATGAGCCCTTGGCGGTATCTCCAGCGGCGGGAGAGAGCTTCCCTAGATGACGCCTGCGGTGGCTCAACTTCCGGAAGGGTCGTCAGTCGCCTCCCGATGAGTAAATGCGCGGGAGTCAAGGCTGCTGGCTCGCTAGAATCCGCGTGGAGGTACGTCAATGGCCGTGAGTTCAACGCTGCCTCAACGTCTACCAAGATAGTTGTCAGCTCCTCGAATGTAAGGCTCTGACGTCCGAGAATCTTTCGGAGACAGACCTTTACTGAGCGCACAAGTCTTTCCCACCAGCCGCCCCACCACGCTGCCCGTTCTACGATAAACTTCCACGAGATCAGCTGGGCACTGCAGTAATCTTGCGCTTCCGGACTGCGAACTACCTCCCACAGGGCCTTCAGGTCTCTCGCGGCTCTCTTAAACGTAAGGGCGTTGTCACTGTAGATCGTGCTTGGGAGTCCCCTTCGAGCCACAAAACGTCGCAAGGCCAAGAGAAAGGCAGTTGTAGCTACGGATGAGACGAGCTCGAGGTGAACCGCTCGGGTAGTCGCGCAGGTGAACAAGGCAATATAGGCCTTTTCGCTGCCGCCGGCGGTCTTAACCAACAAAGGCCCGGCGAAATCAATACCCACAACCTGAAAGGGATGACCTTCGTGAACTCGGTCTCGTGGCAGTGGCGCGACTGGGGCGCTGGCTGGCTTGGCGGAAAAACGCTGGCAGACACGACACTGGCCAATCACTGCCTTGACCGTTCTTCGAGAACTGAGCAACCAAAATCTTTCCCGTATTTCCGTCATTGTTGCCTGGACTCCTCCGTGCAAGGTCCGCTGATGAGCCGCGGCGACCACCAGCTTGCTCAGATAGTGTTCCTTTGGAAGAAGAATGGGATGCCTCACATCTTCCGGAAGAGAGGTCTGCTGCAGTCGGCCACGGATCCGCAGGAGACCGGTGTCGTCAAAGCAAGGATGGAGATCCTTTATCTTCGATCCGTTAGCAATGTCTCCACCTCGGGACAACGCCTGAATCTCTGGGGCAAAGTACTCATGCTGAGCCTGCTTGATCCACAAGCTCTCTGCGTCTCTCATTTCCGCTGCCGACAAGGAGAGCTCTTGAGATCTGGTTGATCCTCGGCAATTCCTGACAAAGCGCAAGATCCAGGCGGTGACTCGCAGCAGTCTTTTGTAGCTTCCGAAGCTCTCCACCGTCAAAAGTTGCGTTGGCGCAATTGCCGCGGTCAGCAAAACGTCCACCTTTTGTCGGCGTTCGACTTCAATGTCGCCGGGCAGGCCGCAGTCTGATATCGCTACAGGCCAATCGCAACGGTCACCGAGAAGCCAGTCGGGCCCAAACCACCACTCTTTGTGAGCACTGAGCTGCACCACAGTCTTTCCTCTTGTCATTAGGTCAGCTGGATTCAAGTTCCCCGGACAGTGATGCCAGCTGGATGGATCGCTCGATGCTTGGATCTCAGTCACCCGGTTGCATACGAATGGTTTCCATTTGACGGCAGTCCCCTTGATCCAACCCAGCGTAATCATTGAATCTGTCCAGTAGGACACCTCGATGTCACCATCAAACACAGACGCACGCAAGAATGCAGCAAGGCGCGCTCCCATAAGCGCTCCCATTAGTTCGAGGCGTGGCAGAGACAGTGTCTTGAGCGGGGCAACCCTAGCCTTGGCGATTATCAGAGTCACGCTGACATCTCCTGTGCTGTTCACGGCGCGGAGGTAGGCACAGGCCCCGTATGCCAGAGGGCTGGCGTCGGTGAAAATATGTAGCTGCAGCTCGGTCAGGTCCCCATCCACCCGCAGAAGACACCTTGGAGATATGACCATCCGCAGGTCCACCAACTCAGAGCACCATGCTGCCCATTCTTCGCGAAGCTCATCTGGCAGCTCTTCGTCCCAGCCCAGTCCCTGCTGCCACATGCGTTGGAATAGCATCTTCACGCGGATAACATACGGCGCAAGAAATCCGAGAGGGTCGAAAATCCGGGCAGAGGCTTGCAGCACGGACCGCTTTGTGTTCCGGTTGGACGAGAGTATGTCAAGCAAGTGCTCACCGGAAAATCTGAAGGCGTCCGCCGTCTTGTCCCACACCAGCCCCAGGACCTTGGTGATTTCAGGCGACCCAATAGGCGTGGTGGTGGGCGTTGTTTCGCCCTTCATTGCTTGTCGATCAAGGATCCGCTGTAGGTCGGGGGAGTTTGTACTCCACTTGCAAAGCTCCATTCCGGCACCTCGGAGTATCTCCTGCGCACCACTTGCGAGTTGTTCGGCTTCATCAACGTTCGACGCTCCTGTCAGCAGGTCGTCTACGTAGAAGGAGCGACGTAGGATGGAGGCGATTGCTTCGTTTTGTCCACTCACGCTCTCCAAATGGTGGCGTAGCGTCGCTCCTAGCAGGAAGGGGCTAGCAGTACTTCCGAACGGTACTCTCGTCATCCGCCATTCCTCTATGGCAGGCAATGCCTCGTCAAGCCTGGGTGCATGCGAGAACCATAGAAAGCGAAGGGCATCTCTGTCAGTGTCGGCGATGGATATCTGCAGGAACGCCTTCTGGATATCGGCTGTAACAGCCACCTTGTGCATTCGGAACTGGAGCAGTACCCGCAGGAGCTCCGTGTTTGTCTTGGGTCCCTTCTCAAGGTGGTCATTCAAGGATCCCGAACCGGGGGCGTGAGCCGAGGCGTCAAAAACCACTCGGAGTTTAGTTGATGCTGAGTTCGCTCGCACCACTCCTCGATGAGGCATGTAGTAAACGATCTTGTCACTCCGTGTGCCCTCTCTGACCTTCTCGGCGTGTCCGTCCTCAAGGTAGCGTCGTATGGCTTTGTCGTATTCCTTAACGGTACCGTCCCGCTTGAGACGTCTGACCAGGCTGTGTAGTCTTTTGGTAGCTACACCATAATTGTCTTCCAGGATCGCTGACGAATCCTTCCAAGGAAGAGCAACCTCATACCTCCCTTCCTTCATGGTGATGTTGTTCCTGAAGTGTTCTGTTACTTTATCGTGTTCTTGCCCGCTGGTCGTTGGCTCGTCCACGATGCCGATGCTGTCCAGCTCCCAAAAGTTCCGTAAAGCGGCCGCGTCATCCTCGTGGCCGATTCCGACCCTGAGAACGCACACAAACGTGTTCGTGGAGCTTGATAGTAGGTTCAGCGCGCCGGACGGGCCTTGAAAAGTCCATCCCAGCAAGGTTGCAATGGCCATCAGCCCGGTGGCATCTTCGGCGCGGCGCGTTTCCCCTGTGAGAAGTCTCCACATCTGGTCTGCACCAATCAGGAGGCTGATACCGGCCTCACTCTTCACTGAGGGAACATGAGCTCGTCGGCAAGGTCACCAGGGATCGTTCTCACGAACGAATGCTCGACCGGCGTTTCTATCAGGTCCGTGCATATGAAGGGCACGACGACGGCCTCCAACACATGATCCGTTGTAGCATATTGCCCTCGCAGACAGAGGCGCACGACGTTCAACTTCTGCCTGGGGGTGTCGGTACCCGGATTTGCGAAGGTGTTCAGTTTCGTGTCGAGTTGGCCGATGACGTCCAACTGTAACCTGGTGGCCAGATCCTCTCTGATGAACGTCTTTTGGCTCCCTCCGTCTATGATGCCGCGGATGTAGGCACACTTGTTTTCCGTTGCGACCCAACCTCGGAAGGTCTGCAGAAGAACGCCTCCTCCAGGCCGCGACATGGAACCTGCCGTGAGCACGTTCGCAGACTCTCCACTCTCCGCCGGAGCCCCACGAGGTGGTAGCTGTGCCTGCCACGCTGGGTTCCGCATAGAAACGGCATGCCTACCGCCGCAGGTAGAGCATCGGCTCTTGCTGCGACAGTCTCTCGAGCGATGTCCCCTCTTGGTACAGCGAAAACATCTGTTGTCACGGGAGAGCCGTCTCTTTCTCTCCTCCAAAGAGATCCCGCAAGAACAGATATTGGTCTGGTGATCTTCCCCGTCGCAGAAGAAACAGGCGGCCTCCACACTGCTTGAACTCTGCAACACCAGTGTCGAGCGAAGCCCGCCGGTCTGTTGAGGCCTGGAGGTCAAGGCTGTGGGGCTCGTGGATGGTCGCCCGCCGAGAGACGTGCGCTCGCGGCTCTCAATCTCCACTCGTAAGAATCTCAAGAGCCGCGTCAATTCTTCGCCCGCATCCGTTGATGCTGCAGACATGGTGTCCGAGTTCGTCCCGTCGTCGGCAGTAGCTGCCCCCTCCTCGGCAGGTATGCGAACACCCAGCGGTATCCCGTAGCTGGTGATGCGATGGTACTCCACAACGAGGCTAGCTGGCAGGCCAGACAACAGTATGTCTGTCATCATAGTGGCGTATGTCGCACTCGAGACGCCCAAAGATCGCAATCCGCGTATGTTTGTCTGTACGTGATCGTAGACGTCTCGTAGTCCCTTGACGTCGCGCTCAGACTTCACGTTCGGGAGACTCCGCAGCTTCCCGAGATGCTCGCGCTCGATACGTCGTTTGTCTCCGAAACGCTCGGTCAGCATCTCCACTGCATCTTTGTAGCACGCCGCGGTTGCCTGAAGACCCGATATCGCGTTGGCGGCCGGTCCCACAAGAAGCGAGCGCAGATGCTGAAACTTTTCGGCCTCCGAGAGGCTCGTGTTCTGGTTGACCGCGGCGTCGAATTGTTCCCAAAACGGTTGCCACTGAGTCAGCTCACCTTGGAAGTGAAGGAGTTGTAACTTCGGGAGCTTCACTCCGGTCCCGTGGGAAGAGTCGCCTCTGTCGCCGGCGTCTTGTCTCTGGCGGGAGCTCACGGACGGCGGCTGCTGCACTGCCTTGACTTGCGCCTCGCCGACGATCCTGGCGACCTCGTCCTCGAAGTCCGCCACGACAGCGAACTCCTCGTCCAGGTCGTCGTCGGCGACAAGGGGTTCGATTTCCTCATTCACCTTCCGCAGCTCCTCGTTGCTGGAGAGCAGCCTGTTTCGCAGGGCGTTCACGCTGTCGACGTCGATGGTGGCCGACTGAAGCGCGATCTCCAGCTCGTTAATGAGCTTAGTATTGCGGGTCCGTCGAGCGGCACGTTTTCGTTTGAGTCTATCCATGCTCCGTCACGGAAGCGTCACTCACTTGTTCACTGTCCCGGGTTTCGGCACCAAAATGTTGCGCCTTAACGGCGCTCGTTTTAGATAGACAGGAGGCGACCAGCTCTCTCGTGATGATGGTTTTATTAGACTGCCGGAATTTCTCAAGCACCGGAAAGCCGACGCCCTTCTCCTCCCCCGATCTTCTCTCCACTTGGTGGAGGGAGTCGCCCCGTCTGGGAACGGACGCACATAACGTCTTCGTTGCCCAAGCTCCGATTCCCTCGGCTACGGCACGCACCCCAGCTGGCGGTTCTCTGGGCGCCGCAGGATCTGCGACGCACACACACGCACGCACACACACACACACGCACTGGTAGGGGGCGAAACCAAGTTCACATCGCAGCTTGTTTTTCAGCACTCTATATTGTACTAAAACAATTCACTTTTCTAATCACGCTGACGAACACCAGGCGAAAGAGAGTCTGCTTGATTAGCATACCTCATGAAATGTCTTTGTTTTTCATCCCGTCGTGTGTGTTACGTGTGTGGAGCAGTTGTGTAGTGACCAGTGCAACCAGACACTTCTTGAGTATGTTAGCTCAACACATTCCCTCTCCACCAGGCTTTGTCAGATAATGAGGCTAGTGTAAACTTTTGATTTTTAAGTCAGCATTTATCTATTTAAAAATACGCCATATATGCCTAGCACGGTTGGTGCCGTATCTGGCTGAAAGTTGCTATGTCCCAAGTCCGATTTCCCTCTTGAGCTGACTTGTATATGTGGTTTATTTATGGCCCCTAAAGACATTTATACATATTTTAATAACTTTACCCTACCGTAAAAGTAGAGCGCTACGGTTGAGTGTCGCAGGTCTTAATAAAAGGTAGCGAATAAAGGAATATTGCGATAAAAATTACAAATATTCTCACAGTGCATTGTTCTTGGTAAATCAATAAAGAACGCGTGATTCCCAGGTGACACAACCTGCACGGCAGGGCTCTAATTCAACAAATTTTGGCCAAGTATGGACAGCAAAGAAATTTACAAGCGAGATTCAACACATGCAGATGTCACAAGAGAAGACATTACAAGGAAGACACAAAAACGACGCATGAGACGAAAGTCAATAGTACTCAACTACCCCAACACTTTCTATTTCCGATAATTGGAACGCACTCATTTGCATCTGACCGTCGCCGGAATTCGAAATAACATAAATGTTGCCTTATCAACGACAATAATTCAATAAATGTACACTATATCCAATAAAAACTCACTTTCCAACACCCATTCACTATGTTCTGTTTCAGTTTAAGCCCAGACGCACCCGAGGCAACGAGTTAATGGGACCAATCAAGCAGCATCAAAAGCGAAAGTAACTATGTATTTTCTGTTTAGGATTGGTTAAGCGACGACAGAACACATGGACACAGGATTTACAGAAACAATACACAGCACCATTATGGTGTTATTCCGACATTGCCTTATTCGTCCCATCAAATCATAGCATCGGCTGCGTCTTGTCTTAAAGGAAACACATTATAGGGATGTGCGAAGAGTAATTTAAAAAAATAGCGCTGCGTCATTTGAGCTTCTGCAGCACTAGGGTGCCCAAACTTCTTTGACGTGCGTAACTTCTGCGCTTGGAAATTAAAGGCTATTCTATGCAAAATCACCCCACGTTACGGTTTTAAACCGGTTTTTACTCAAGAGGAGAAAGCTGAATGGGCATATACACTCTAAAAAAAAGTTAGCCTCAATTGAGTAACGGCAGCGTCTGGTCCTCTGAACTCCAGTTGCTCCCCGAAAGGACCATCTGGTTCAAGCTAGGCACCGTGTGCAAAAGCTGGGGACTTACTGCGCTCAACTGGGAATATCCGATCGGCGTCCGCGAGAAAAAGCAGCCATTAGTCTCCCTCAGACAGGGTGCATCTGTATGATTTAGTCCCCGAAGGCAAACGGAATGTTCGCCAAGAGGATGGATGATAATTCGCTTGTCTTGGGGATCGGCGCGACTCAGCCCCGAAAGGCTGAAGGTGTTGACAAAACTCGGACGAAACTGGCGAACTTGTTTAATGTGCCACGAAAGTTCAGACATTACATGGTAGTAGCTTCGCGCGTTGTGTGAATGCGAGTTAACGAATGTGTTGACTCGACTTCACCAAACTATTTCTTCAACAATAATCTGTTGGCATTTTACAAGTCCCATTCACGTAATTTGCCCCGGTGACTTCAATCGCTAAAACGGATTTACTGAGAACAAGTTGACACTCGTATCTGCGTCTCCCCGTGCAACCTTTCTGTGTAGTCCTATGTCGAACTCAAAATCCGCTGTGACACACTTGAAGCACGGCACGTTTCACTTAAAAAGCACATTCAGGGGCAGTATCTAGACGCCTTTATACCATCGTCGTCGCCATTTCAGATAACATTCCAGATGAACAACGAAGATCGAACCGCGCCCGGAACGTCATCCATGGCAACACCTTGCTGATACAAAAGGGATGCGAACTAAAAAAAGGTACCCGAGAAAACTGAAAATGCTTAAAAGAAAGGGAAAAGAACATGTTTTCTCGTACGTCACTCGACCGGCGAGTTGAAAATGGCGACCCTCACCCGTCCTTGGGAAATTGCTGTGTCCGTGTGGTCTGTGTAGTGGGAGGGGTAAAACAGGTATTCTTTTGTGTGCCCTTCCCCTCCCACCATCCCCCTCCCCGCATTCTTTCTTGTGCACCTCGATCACGCGGGGGGGGAAGGGGGTTAGGCAGATTGGGCAGATAGGGTGTGTCGGGAAAATGGTAGGGGTCGTTTTCGAAAATAACTTGTTTTTTGTTAGTTGAAAGTTGAAACACAGCCGTCGTCAGAAGCTGGTCGTCGTTTTTTCTCCTGTGTCGTCTCCGACCATTGCGGAATCCGGTTTCGATTCGCGGTGCTGGATCACTCCACTTGATCTGTTCTGAAGTCACAAGCCAAAGGATCTCGATTAAAGGATGTCGAAGTACTTCTGTTCATTGTGTCTTCATTACCTGCGGCTTCAGGAAGTGTTTTCTTTTGAGCGCGTTCTCTAGCTTGCAAAGCGTGGGCCAGTTCTATCAATGGCTTATTTTTCTTTGTGTTTTGCAGACCCTGGCATAATCACTTGGCCATAAAGGCCAAGCCACACATGCAGCGGAGACCTACAAGCATAGCGCTGACCCTGTGTTAAGCGCGTGCTGACGGGAGCGGTCACCAGCTTTGTATCGCACCGTCAAAACTGTTGCCCATGGCAGACGAAAAGTAACTAACGACACGGGAGCAGCACAAAATCAGCGCTTCGCTGCATGTGAGAACCGGCCTTAATGAATATTTTTATTCGATTCTACACTAGACTTTCGTGTTAATGGCGGGAGCTCGTGCCGTCACTTTAAAGTATAGATTAAGCTCGCACACGCTTGTGTCGTGTTTGCTGTGTCACGAGGCACGCGCCGAACTTGTTATCAGGGCTCACACTTAATTATCCTTGACGCACGCTCTGTTAGCAACTTCGTCCTTGCCCTCTTCTTTACCTTCCTTCCATGACACCTTACAAATACAATAACTGAATAAACAAACGTCTTCTTATTCTTCCCGGAACTGGCTCGTTCGTGTCGTCAATCGGAACATGTTGTCAGGAGTGGTCACCCACGGACCCTGCCACTATACTCTGTTTCACCTTATGATGTACCGTAGGAAAGGCTACAAGCGCGAGCTCCTTGCTCTAGTGCACATCTCGGCGGCACAAGCTCTCGTGCGTTAAGAGCAGCTCCCAACGCCATGAGATCGCGCTTCTATACTCTGGTTCACCTTATAATGTACCGCAGGAAAGGCTACAAGCGCGAGCTCCTTGCTCTAGGGCACATCTTGGCGACACAAGCTCTCGTGCGTTAAGAGTAGCTCCGAACGCTATGAGCTCGCGCTTCTAGCCTCGTCTGCGGTACATCATGAGGTGAAACGGAGTATAGCCTTCTCTGCGGTACAACATAAGGTGAAACGGAGTATAATCACCGGCTGGCACCCCAGAAGAGCCGGCATGGAATTTTTGAAGCCACCGGAGCACCTGCGGCTGAGTGGTGGCATCGGGAAGAACTGGCGCCTTTTCATACAGAAGTTTGAACTATTTGTGACTGCGTCAGCTCCAGGGGGAAAGCCGTTACCAGGACCCACGCAGACCACACGGCTACTAAGTGTAGCTGGTGACGACGCCGCGAAAAACTGCTGCAACAACAACAAGCAAGTCTCCGAAATCAAAAGCAACGAAGAAGACTTCAACATCCTCGACGTCTCGGCCGACAAGGTCAAGCGACAACGCGACTGGGTGGTTCAAGCACAAGTGGCGAACAAGGTGCTCAAATCTCAAGGTGGACACAGGCGCTCAAGCCAATCTTGTGCCATACTGTATGATCCGAAGATTGCAACCAAGGATGCAATTGAAGGCTAGCAACTCCGTGCTACGTTTCTACGGCGGAGGGGTCATCGAAGCACCTTGGAGTGGTGCAAACGAAATCCACCATATGCAAGAGGTCAGCTGACATTGACTTTTTGTGGTAAAAAAGGGACGCCAAGCCATACTACGGCTTCACGCTTGTGAACTGCTGGGGCTGTTTAGACGGTCGGTCACGCCGTGACTGCAGGCAAGTGGTGAAAGAGTTCCATCAAGCCTTCACCGGCACTGGGTGCCTTCAACGGCCATACAAGATGGTGCTGCGGGAGGACGCTGTTCCTGTCGTTCAGATGACCCGACGTGTGCCTCTCGCCTTGCAAGAGCCACTCCGACGAGAACTCGACCGGATGCTGAAGGCAGGCATCATAGTCAAAGCAGAGGAACCAACGGAGTGGGTGAGTCCCTTAGTGATTGTAATAAAAAAAAACGTAGAACTAATAGTGTGCATGGACCCGAGAAAAATCAATAAATGCTTAAAGCGGGAACACTACGAGATGCCGCGACGAGAAGACATCGAGGCGGAAATCGCGGGAGCAGTATTCGTCTCCCGTTTAGACGCTAACTCGGGTTTCCACCGAATTCCACTGGACGACGAGACGTCCAGAAGTTGCACATTCACGGCTCACTTTGGCCGTTATCGATTTCTGAGACTGCCGTTCGGGATAGCGTCGGCCTCGGAAGTTTTCCAAAAGGCAATGAGTCAGATATTTGACGCGATAGCGGAGTTACGTGTTTATTTCGATGACATTTTGATATGGGCTGCCACAAGAGAGGAACACGATGAAAGACTGAGGGCGGTCCTGGAAGCAGCACGCAATGCAGGGGGCGATGTTCGACAAATGTTTCATTTCTACTAAAATGAAACGGAAGTGACGATATCGCGTCTGATTGGTTAGAGGCTCAAAGGGCGAAAGATCTCTCTTTCGTCATTTGAGCCTTTAGCCAATCAGACGCAACAGCGTAACTTACGTCACTTCCGTTTCTTTTCAGGAGAATCGAAAAAATTGTCGAAAATACCTTCCCAGGTCTCACATTCAACGCCGCAAAGCGCGAAATAGGGGTGACAAGAATTTCCTTTCTGGGTGACATAATATCCGAGGAGGGCATCCGGCCACGTCCCACCACCGTGGGCTCCGTGCTTGACATACCAGCACCCACTGACAAGCTAGGAGTGCAGAGAATGCTAGGCGTTGTTAATTACTTCGGGAAGTTTCTGCCAGCTCTTGCTGAATAAACACAACTGATGCTCCAGCTAATAAAGAAAGACTCGATGTTCGAGTGGAGCGAAAATCATGGAAAGAAATGGAACGAGCTTTGCAGGTGCCTCAGCATGAAGCCTGTGTTGGCCATTTTCGACTCCAGAAGAGACACCAAAATAACATCGGATGCTTCTCAAAATGGCATAGGGTCAGCTCTTATGCAGCGCCACGGGGAAGCATGGAAACCAGTTGCTTATGCCTCACGTGTACTAACAGAGGCACAGGGAAGATACTCGCAGATTGAAAAAGAAGCAATGGCGGTTGTATATGGATGCGAAAAATTCCATCACTTCGTGTATGGGCGAAAGGTGACTCTCGAAACCGATCACCGCCCGCTGATAGCAATCTCGCAAAAGGCAATTGGTGACATTCCACCGCGACTGCAGCGGTTTTTCCTTCGTTTGCCGAAATACGATTTCCGGCTCCAGTTTATTCCAGGAAAACAGCTGGTGTGGGTGGGCATGCTGTCACGAGCTCCAGTTAGCAGGCCACACAAGGACGAAACCAACGTAGAACGTGGACGTACATGCCATGAGGGTTGCGTCCTCACTCGTCAGTGAAGCGACTCGGGTACGGTTATCGCAAGAAACGAATAACGACCGTTATAATGAAGAGCGTCATGGAATGTCTAAAAGCCAACCGTCCGGTAGAAGGACAGCTTAGGCCCTTCTCACAGGAATTATCAGTGGTCAACAATGTGTTGTTTAAAGGTTGCAAAGCTGTGATACCAACCAGCATGCGTCATTAGATACTGCGCAGAATACATGATGGGCACATGGGACTTAACAAGTGCAAATCACGAGCACGCCATGTCGTCTTTTGGCCTGGTCTTAATGCAGTCATTCACGACCTTGTGAGCAAGTGCGAAGTTTGCAGAAAGTACGCTTACAAGCAACCTAGTGAGCCTCTCATGATATGCCCTGTTCCTGAGTACGCGTGGTACAGCGCCGATGTCGGCATTTTTGAGTATGCCAGGATGTCATACCTCTGCGCGTACGACGCATTATCAAACTTCCCAGAAGTAGAATTGCTGCGCGACACATCAACCGCTACAGTCATCGATAAACTAAGTGCGATGTTCGCAAGCTATGGCATCCTAATAGAAGTGTGTACTGATGGGGGCCGAAGTTCACGAGCCGAGAATTTACCAGCTTTGCAAAGAACTACGATTTCAAACACACCATTTCCAGCCCTTTGTTTCCTCGTTCGAACGGCCTAGCGGGAAAGAGGGTGCAGGTGGTTAAAATAATTCTTAAGAAAACGACCGAAGGAAAAAACGATTTCTGGCTTGAACTGCCCAGTTACAGATCCAGTCCTTTGGAAGACGGCACGTCCCCAGGAGGGCTGCTTCAAGGTCGGCAACTGCGGACGCCAATACCAGACTTGAACGCAACACTACGCACAGTGGTAGAAGAGCGTCATCAGACGCAGCCGAAGAGGAGCCATCTTCCAGCAATGCAAGAAGGACAAGTGGTCCGCATCAGAGGGCGACACATGGGCAATGAAGGCGAAAGTAATCAACAGGACGCGGCCCAGGTCTTATCAGGTCGCCATCAGAAAATGGCAACGTTTGGCGACGTAATCGCCAACATCTGCTAGCAATGAAAGAACAGTTCAACCGTTCCGAAGAATACTCGTTGGATGAAGAAAACGCAAACGACGAGACACCAGAACAATGTCAACGACCCTCAGGCAGCGTGGCCACGACAGCACCAGTGCTGAGAAGGTCCACGCGCTACAGAAGACCTCCAGAGCGGCTAGGCTATGGCGAGAACTTTGTTCAAGTCTCATGTCAAGTGTTCCCGCACCGAGTGTCGAGCTACTACGCTGTCGACATGCTGTACTTTCTTTTGTTTTTTATTCCTTTAAAGAAAGGAAGATGTATCGTGTTGGCTATGTCACGAGACACGCGCCGAACTTGTTATCAGGGCTCACACTCTGTTATCGTGACGCACGCTCTGTAGCAACTTCATCCTTTCCCTCTTCTTTACCTTCTTTCCATAACACCCTACAAATACGATAACTGAATAAACAAACGTCTTCTTATTCTTCCGGAACTGGCTCGCTCGTGTCGTCATTCGAAACAACCCTGGGTCTGTTATCCGCAGCGAACGGTCTACTAAAAATCTAATATTGCGCTGGTCTTCCGTCAACAGATAGCATATTACATGCGAACCATTGCATCACTAATGCAGCCTATTTGTTATTTTATTATGCGTGCGTTTTATCTAGGGCTCCGTGTATTCGGAGTTTATTTTTCGTGAAATTCGAAGAGTGTTTTTCGGAGTTTATTTCTTTTAGCAATAATTCGGTGTTTAATGGAGTTTATTTTTCGTAAATCCCCAATTATTCGAAATTCGGAGATTAATTTCACACTGTTTCCTATTAAAATAATAAATATTAACTGGATGAAAACATATCCCAGAAAAAAAAACGCGCTTGTATCAATTAGGATTTTTTCAGTTCAATTTTGCGCTGGTGTCATTGGCAATACTGATTTGCCCCACGACAAATGTCGCACACAAATGTAACTTCGATAAACGTCGATACCTTAAAATCAATAAGCTGTCGGAGGTAGCCACACGGAAGCTCGCAGTCATCCCATCAATCTATCCCGCGGCCGCGCGAGGTGAAGTGGCTAAGGATGTAATGGAGAAGTTTCAACTGCCGCTTTTCCCTATTCTATACATCTATGCTCCATGGCTTGTAAGATACTTATGATGTCATTGTCCCAGAAAAATGGATCCTGTCCTGCCTAAAATATATATATATATATATATATATATATATATATATATTGTGAATGAAGAGGGGAGAAGGTGATTATTGAATTTATTGCATTAAAGTTGGGGAAAGGGAAAGGGAAAGAGAGCTGGCAAAAAATCCCGCTCCTGGCCCAATTTTTCGCCAGCTCTCTTTCCCTTTCCCTTTCCCTAACTTCAATGCGATAAATTCAATAATCACCTTCTCCCTTTCATTCACAATATCACTACGGCTGCACTTGTCAATCTTCACTCATTCCCATTATATATATATATATATATATATATATATATATATATATATATATATATATATATATTTACAGGGTGTTTTTTTCAGCTTAACAATTTCGTTAAAAAAACCGTGAAAGTTACACTTATGCCGCTTTTGGAGGTGAGTTATACGGCCAGGGGGACATATTATAGGGGGTTAATCGTAACGATTAGTCGGCTAATTATTTAAAATTCGTTAAATAACTTTTTAATTAATGAAAATAGCCATATGGTTCCAATTAGAAATTTGCTCAGCGTCATCGAAAACCCCTGAATCAGGCATTTTCAGAAAGATTTTGAGCGTGTGAGAAGCGTAGTAGTGCACTGAAGTTACCCCTCGTGGAGCAGGTACAAAGCAAGAGGTTGCGATAAGGCGCCCGCGCGATTTTTCCGTCTCTTATCTAGCCCCAGCCTTGTTCCTGCTCCACGGGTGGTAACTTTAGTGCACTACTTCGCTTCTCACGCGCTCAAAGTATCTCGAAAATGACTGATTTAGGAGTTTTCGATGATGCTGAGCAAGTTTTCTAATTGGAACCATATGTATATTTTCATTATTAAAAAGTTAATTAACGAATTTTAATTAATTAGCCGACTGATCGTTACAATTAGCCCGCTATATTATATTCCCCTTGCCGTATACGTCACCTCCACTAGTGGAATCAGTGTAAGTCTCACGGCTTTTTTAAACAAATGTTAAGCTTAAACAAAAACACCCTGCATATATATACAGGGTGTTTGCTTTTTAAGCTTAACAGATTTGTTTAAAAAAGCCGTGAAAGTTACATTTATGCAGCCTGTGGAGGTGAGTTATACGGCCAGGGGACATATTAAAGGGGGCTAATCGTAACGACAAGTCGACTAATTAAATAAAATTTGCTAATTAACTTTATAATTACTGAAAATAGACTAATGGTTCCAATTGGAAACCCGCTCAGCGTCGTCAAAAACCCCAAAATCAGTCATTTTCAGAAAGACTTTGAGCGCGTGAGAAGCGTAGTAGTGCACTAAAGTTACCACTTGTGAAGCAGGTACAAGGCTGGGGCTAGATAAGAGACGGAAAAATCGCGCGCGCGCCTTATCGCAACCTCTAGCTTTGTACCTGCTCCACGAGCGGTAACTTCAGTGTACTACTACGCTTGTCACGCGAACAAAGTCTTTCTGAAAATGACTAGCCGCCTCGGTGGCTCCGAGGCGAGAGCGTCGGCCTACGGATCCCCATGTGGCGGGTTCGAACCCCGGCCGAGGTGCCCGCAATCTGACGGAGGCTTATTGCGGAGAAGACGCCGTGTAACCGAGCTTTCGGTTGCACGTCAAAAGATCCCCAGGTGGTCCAAATTAATCCTCAGTCCTCCGCTGGGGCGTGCCAGATGCCCGTCGTTGGTTTGGCACGTAAAACCCCAAATTTGACTTTTGAAAATGACTGATTTAGGGGTTTTCGTTGACGCTGAACAAATTTCTAATTAGAACCATATGTGCATGTTTATTCATTAATAAGGTAATTAACAAATTTTAATTAATTAGCCGACTCATCATTATGATTAGCCCCCTATATTATGTCCCCTGGCCGTATTACTCACCTCAACAGCGGCATAAGTGTAACTTTCTATGGCTTTTTTAAACAAATTTGTTAAACATAAATATATATACTATATATATATATATATATATATATATATATATATATATATATACACACAAGGTGTTTATGTTCGTATATATATATATATATATTATATATATATATATATATATATATATATATATATATATATACGAACATATGCAGATGAATGAACCGTACTTAATCCAATGAATTAAATAATCAAAGTTTTCAGGAACCCGCCGAAAGCCAAAATAACGGCGGAGCCAGGATTTGAACTCTGGGCCTCCCAATGTCCGGTCGGGTGTGCTAACCACTACACCACTCCACCTCGGCTCTCTGGCGTTTCCTATCTGTCTTATTAATGCACAAAAAACGAAAGGTATCCAATCGCAGGTGTTCTGGAAGCACACGCCACCGCGTGGAACGCGGTACGACGCTTAATGTCACGTGGTTCGATTACGTGAAGTGCCCGTGTTGTATATATATATATATATATATATATATATATATATATATATATATATATATATATATATATATATATATATATACCGAGTGTAATTTTTTATTCGAAACAGAATTATTTAAAAAAAGCCGTTAAAGTTACACTTATGCTGCTTGAGGAGGTGAGTTATACGGCCAGGGGGACATATTATAGGGGGCTAATCGTAACGATCACTTGGTCAATTAATTAAAATTCGTTAATTAACTTTTTAATTAATTAAAATAGACATATGGTTTCAATTAGAAACTTGCACAGCGTCACCAAAACCACTAAATCAGTCATTTTCAGTAATACTTGGAGCGCGTGACAAGCGTAGTAGTGCACTAAAGTTACCACTGGTGGAGCAGGTACAAAGCTAGCGGTTGCGGTAAGGCGCCCGTGCGATTTTTCCGTCGCTTATTTAGCCCCAGCCTTGTACCTGCTCAACGAGTCGTAACTTTAGTGCACTACTACGCTTGTCACGCGCTCCAAGTATTACTGAAAATGACTGATTTAGTGGTTTTCGGTGACGCTGTGCAAGTTTCTAATTGGAACCATATGTCTATTTTAATTAATTAAAAAGCTAATTAACGAATTTTAATTAATTGACCAATTGATCGTTACGATTAACACCCTATAATATGTCCCCCTGGCCGTATAACTCACCTCCACAAGCCGCATAAGTGTAGCTTTCACGGCTTTTTTTAAATAAATCTGTTTCGAAAAAAATAAAAAGATAAATATATATATATATATATATATATATATATATATATATATATATATATATATATATATATGTGTGTGTGTGTGTGTTGTTTTCGATCTGCAGGCAAAAGGGGTCGAATTTTTTAAGTTTGCGGAAAAAAATATGTTATGGCGTTGTCTCTAAAAACGCAGTAGTCACAAACTGCAGGTTCGTCGCTTTTTTTGTTCTCGACTTACAAATTTTAAAATTAGAGGGCGCGGCGGAAAGCAGTGTTTTTAACATCCGTCGTGGGTCGGATGTTTCGCTCGATCTCGCGCCGTGGATTTTCATTCCACATTATATCAACTTTTTTGAAGCACTCTGTAAGTACAGTTAGAAAGCTCTAATGCCATAAAATCATTTTAGGCGTTTTGCCTTTTTTCTGTAAAAATGTCAAAAACGCCCCCTCGATTAATTGTTGACAAAACTTGACAATTAAATGCTGGCGATCTACGAGGGTTACGTCGGTACTTTTAATGTCTTTGTAAAGCCCAAACCACGCTGTTTAAATATATTATAAAATCATTCGGCTGTATAAAATTCCGTTTGCGGTACGTTTACGTTAATGTCATGCGAAAACCAAAAAGTACAAATTTTAAAATCGATTTTCTCAAAAAACTTGTATTTGTTATTTTATGTGAAAATGTGGATATGATAGTTGTCTAATCGAAAAGCCAGTCGAGAAAGTGTGTGTTTTGTTTGCATGTTCTATATTTAAGCCTCAATATCGGAAAAAGACGTCTTGGTTTTGCAACACCTAAGTCAGACATAGCGACCCGTGCGTTTCTATGAATTCTGGAAAAGGTTTCTTGAATTTTTGTCTGCGTTTTGTAATCAATTATAAACGCATTTTGTGGTATTCATTAGTTATTTCTCTTTTGATAAGAGAGGGAAACCACGAGAAAGATATCTAATCAAATCAGCAGGCCGAGTAGACCTTCAATATCGAAAAGGCCCAGACGTTGTATTGTTTCGATTTATAAACCTCTCACTGTAAACTAGCATGACTAGCTATTAGCTGTCATATTACTAATACATAGAAAGTCACCACATCATCGATATATGATATACAATTCTTTCCGAAACAAAAGGCTAGGGTTTGTTCACCGCCCATCGCACAGATAACCAGGGAATGGCCTTTCACTTCGTAATACACAAAAGTGAAGACACTGAGGGTAAAAGCGCTAAAAACAACGGACAAGTAAAAGGAACGAACAACACAGAGCGCTACTTGCAACTGAAGTTTATTCTCAGGAAACACACATATATATATACACCGTGAAATCCCGACACGTACTACAGAAATGCAACATCACCCAATCAGTGTACGTCTGTCTACTATCTACTTTACGAAAGATTTTAAAAACGCCACCTCAGAGCCACACAGGACTATAGATGGAGTGCTGACACACGTTCCTTCAACGCACTCGGTTATAAAAAACGCTTCGGATATCTCCCTTGCCATTTTATTTCGGTTTCGGGCCAAGATAATGGTGTTGTCAAATCTCGGGACACACCCACATCTGTCACAGTGTACAGCCAGATTTCCCGATGGTGACGATTGAACTGACAGTGCATGCTCCCTGAGCCTATCATTTATACAACGTCCCGATTGGCCTATGTATACTTTGCCACATAATAAATGAATCTTATAAACCACGCCCTCGCTACACTCAACATACCTAGTCTTATGTTTCTTCTCACAGACACCGACGTGTGTCTCCCCTCTTCCAACTTTTCCACAGAATCTGCCCAGTTTTCGAGGAGCATAAAGTAAAACAGGGAATCCCATGTTTTTGCTCCGCTCTCTTTATATTGTGGCTCACCTGCCACAATATAAAGAAAGTGAGCCACAATATAAAGAAAGTGGAGCAAAAACATGGGGTACCCGTTTTACTCTCAGCTCCTGAAAAACTGGGCAGATTGTGTGGAAAAGTTGGACGAGGGGAGACACGCGTCGGTGTCTGTCAGGAGAAACATAAGACTAGGTATGTCGAGTGTAGCGAGGGCGTGGTTTATAAGATTCATTTATCATGTGGCAAAGTATACATAGGCCAATCGGGACGTTGTATAAATGATAGGCTGAGAGAGCATGCACTGTCAGTTCGATCGTCACCCTCGGGAAATCTGGCTGTACACTGTGACAGATGTGGGTCTGTCCCGAGATCTGACAACACCATTATCTTGGCCTGAAACCGATATAAAACAAAAGGGACATATCCGAAGTGCTTTTTATAACCGAGTGCGTTGAAGGAACGTGTGTCAGCACTCCATCTTTAGCCCTGTTTGGCTCTGAGGTGGCGTTCTTAAAATCTTTCCTAAAGTAGATAGTGGACAGACGTACACTGATTGGGTGATGTAGCATTTATGTACTACATGTCGGGATTTCACGGTGACTATATATGTGTGTTTTCCGAGAACAAACTTCAGTTGCAAGTAGCGCTCTGTGTTGTTCGTTCCTTTTACTTGTCCGTTGTTTTTTGCGCTTTTACCCTCAAACACATGGATCACCAACTAGCCCAAGTGCATACCCTTCTGAAGACACGGAAACTGTCCGAAACACACGGAGAGATTGTCATGGAGAGGGGAACGGAATAAAAATAAATAAATAAGAATAATATTACCCAAATCCTATCTCAACGAAAATTGCGTAAGAAAAATAAAAGATTTAGGTTCGAGCGGTGGCAAGCCGATAGGTCCACGCTTGGTGGAGAGTCAGACAAAGAAGTCGATGACACGTAAAGGTAAAACAAATATTCTAAAAATTTAATCAAGATGGAAAAACTCAGCCGCACACGGCAAGAACAAAAACCAACTCCTCCTTGCATTCCCTTAACGGGACACAACCAAATGCGTGTGAACACGCTCTCTACAGCACCGTCAGGCCGCTACGCCATGACGAAATAAACCCAAAAAACTAAACAATGCTAACAAACAGCTAACAAGAAAACATTCAAAAAAAAAGTTCAGCACAACTGCATTTGAGAAACAAAGTTCAGCGGGGCGAAGAAACACACACGACATAAAAAAGAAATCTTAACTGACCGACGCCGAGTCCAGTCCCACGACACTGAAGCCTGGCAGGATGACGGCGTCCAGATGATGCTCGAATCTATTCTTCACTCTGTTCCGCACAGCCACGGGGCTGTGCGGAACAAAGTGAAGAATAGATTCGAGCAGCGATGCGCGAGAAGATAACCGAGACGTATCATGCCTCAAGCTTCATATTGGGAGAGGAGCTTTCGAGGTAGTCACCACAGTTACTCAAACTTTTTTTCCCTTTTCCTCTTTTCAAAAGAACACGTCAGCCGGCGCTAACTTTTCAAAACGGCCCATCTTCGTGTGTGCGTCTGCGGGACTTTTGTCCCGCGCCTCCGGTTTTACCGCGTACGGGGAGTTGTTTTGGCCGGCATAACTGTTGTTGACCGTCGATATCGTAACGCCGTGGGGTCCTTATCGTCCCGAGCAACATTTCTTTTGCTTTCCCTTCCCTTCTGCAATACTCTGATAGACTGACTCCCTGGGTGGCCGTCACTGTTCGCCGCGTCAACGACACATTCGTACCATTTTCCTCCTCGTGACACAGGGTACGCTGCTCGCTTTACTGTCACGGGCCGTTCTATGTAACACAACGAGCGCGAAAGGTCGTGGTCATCTGCTGGTTCCGAAAGGGCGGAACGTTCATATAGGCCAATGAAGGCCCCGAATCAATACGACGTCTGCCGATTTCTACACATTACAAATTTACGACGCCTGCTGGTTTGTTAAGAAGTTTTGCTTTCTCTTTTGAATTCCTCCAATGTAGCTTGCCGCCCATAATAAAATTTAAATGATCAATAAATATAACAGGGTGGAACTACTGTACTTCATTTTTATGTGGGAACGTTGAGAAAAGGCAAAAATATTTCCATATTAGTAAAGACGCGCAATTCGCTAGTCCGTTTCGAGCCGTAAAAACACGTTTTTCTGCGATATTGATGCTTAAATATAGAACATACAAACAAAATACACACTTTCTCGACTTGCTTTTCGAGTAGACAACTATCATATCTACATTTCAACAAAAAATAAAACAACAAAAAATGTTTTTTTTTTAGAAAATCGATTTTAAAATTGGTATTTTTTGGTTTTCGCATGACATTAACGCAAATGCACCGCAAATGGAATTTTATATAGCCGAGTGATTTCATAATATATATAAAGAGCGTGGTTTGGGCTTTCCAAATACATAAAAAGTATCGACATAACCCAAGTTGATCGCCAGTATTTAATTGTCAAAGTTCGTCAACGATTAACCGAAAGGGCGTTTTTGACATTTTTGCAGAAAAAAGCAAAACACCTAAAATGATTTCATGGCATTAGAGCCTTTTAAGTGTACTCACAGAGTGCCTGAAAAAAAAATTATATAAAGTGAACCGAAGATCCACGGCGGGAGATCAAGCGAAACATCCAACCCACGACGGATGTGAAAAACACTGCTTTCCGCCGTGGCCTCTTTTAAAATTCGTAAGTCGAGAACAAGAAATCCGACAAACTTGCGGTTTGTGGCTGCCGAGTTTTAGGGACCACGCCATAACATATATCTTTTTTCAGCGAAATTGAAAATTCGATTCTTTTTGCCTGCACGATTTGATATGAAACCACAAATCTGTATATGTATATATATATATATATATATTTTTTTTTGCTTGGGGGGGGGGGGGGCATGGGCACATAACAATTTGAAGTTTATCAGATGAATTCGAATTCACAAAACATTTACCGGTGGGTGTTTTCCGGAGTGTTTCGTATTTATCTGAAAACACGGAGCCTAAGTTATATTTCGTGCTTTTCTCGAGCGATCGGGTATTTCACGGTGCCGCTGTTAGTAATATTCCCAATTCCCCGCAAACAGGCAAGAAGCTGCCGGTGCCCCAATAAACGGTGCTTGAACCACGACCGGTTTGGACAGACGTCCCAGTTTCCAAGCCATCGTCGACGCAAGTGCACTCTTCCGAATTTGGCCTTATCGTGACTCAGGAACTTCGACTTCAGTCATCTTTGAATGCGATCTGTATCTACGAGGCAATAAAGCTACGTTTAACCTAAACTGCACACTTTAGTTTCGAAGATTTGTGGCTGGGGTCAAAATGTAAAGGATAAACTTTTAGTCCCAGAGGTCTAAATTCAAGAGCGCAACGTTTAGACCCAGGGGTCCAAGTGCAATGACCTAACAGTTGGTCCTCGGGGTTCATTTGAAACAGTGTAACAGTTAGTCCCAGGGGTCCAAATGCAAGGGCCTAACAGTTGGTCCTTGTGGTTTAGTTTAAACAGGGTAACAGTTGGTCCCAGGGAACAAGTGCAAGAGCTTAACAGTTGGTCCTTGAGGTGCAATTGAAACGATGTAACAGTTAGTCCCAACGGTTTTAGTGCGAGGGACAAACAAACAGGGCGCAACAGTTGCTTCCGTTACCGTTGCTCCCCTAGAAGACTAATTCTAGTGGCAGCGTATTTGCTCCCCTGAGGAAGCAGGACACGCTCCCTTTTTTCTTAGAGTGCATCCCTTACAAAAATGTTATATGTGGGCCAGATACATTAAATATACGGAAATATAGATTAAAAATACATAAGGCAATATATTACCATATAAAGGAGCAATTTCCATCATACGAGTATATGGTAAGTTGACGCAAGGTATGATAACAGATACACCAATTATGGTTTTAAATGGCTATATGTAGTCCCTTATATTGCGTGCTTTTATCAAATTTAGTCGTATATGTCTAGATGTAGTTACTTATATAACAAAATGTTCTCATATTTATCTATATATGGGAATAATATATCTAATATTCGTCACTTACCGTGAATTGTTTTAACGAGGAAGCGTACTGAAAGTGCACATATATAGGCAATAGAAAGGGTGTCGTACTGAAAGTATACTTGTAGATACAAAACACATGCGCATGCACATGCACTTGAAGAGTAGGCAGACTATAATGTAACCGTACTAAAAATCACACTAGTAACGTAAACTTATAATTATACGTTATCATACTAATAACATATAAAAACGATTGCATAGCGACGCCGCGTTTGCTGCGAAGGGATTTCGTCCAGGTATCGTCTTATTTTTTTCGTTGGCCGGCTACACCTTCAGACGCTGCTCCTCAAGCCATCCATCAATGCGCGCGCGAAATGCACCCCGCAACTCGACTTGGTCGTCTGCGTCGCGGGCCGCCGTTGAGCTTGGCAGGTTTCTTGGTCCTATTTTTGACACATAGAGAGCTGCGCTTTGTAATTTTACGAGAAAACACGGACCTGTGAATGGCATCGTTGACGAAAAGTTAAGATTGCTACGTGCAGGTGTCGATTTTTATGCTTCATTTTTGATCGAGCCTGGTGACTTGGGACACCTTATATATTTATATAAATTCGGGCAGGAGGGCGACGAAACCTTTCTCAACACCACTAACTCAGCCGCTTTGGGAGTTTTTACTTTCTATTGCCAAAGCAACGAACAATTGAAGCCATTCCAAGTGGCGCAAGAGTCGAAATTGTGCTGTCGTGCCATCTTACTCACGTGTTGTTGTAGATATGCTTGGCATCATTGTTTTCAATGTTGTAGATGATCTTGGTGTACTCAACGCAGAAGGCCCAGTTGCAATGACACTGGACGGGACCAACGTCAATGCAGGTGTTACTATTTTCAGTGTTGCAGAAGTTTTTAATGTACTGCTTGGTGGCAGCACATTTGTTCCCTTGTTTCCAAAGTAAGTGGTGGAATTCTCCGATGGGCCAAAACCTTCGGATGCTGAGTCGCTCGGGAATTCTGTGTCACTCGGGGAAGTTGTCGTCTCATCCGATTTAGAATCTGTGAAAGCAACCGATAAATTCACTTTTGCTGTAAACTGTACGAAAACAAGATATTTTACTCATCAAGCTGAAAAAACCGGGCGAATGAGAGTCTGCTAGACTAGCAACCTCATGAAGTGTTTTTGTTTTTTATGCTGTCGTGTGTGTGATAAGTATGGAGCGGTTGTGTAGTGACCAGTGCAACCACACACTTCATGGGTATGTTAGCTCAACATATTTCCTCGATACCAGACGTTGTCAGGATGATCAGGCTATTGTAAATGATTTTTTTTAAGTAACCATTTATCTATTCAAAAATACGCCACATCTGCCTCGCACAATCGGTGCTATATCTGGCTCGATATTGCTATGTCCCAAGTACTATTCCCCTCTTGAGTTTACATGTATTTGTGGTTTATTTATGGCCCTCAGGACATTTATATATCTTTTAATACCTTTAATCTACCGTAAAAGTCGAGCATGACGGTTGAGTGTCGCAGGTTCTAATAAACATTAGCGTATAAATATGTGATGTGATAAAAGGTACAAATATTCTCACGGCGTATTTTCCTTGGTAAATCAATAAAGAACGCGTACTTCCCAGGTGACACTACCTGCACGGCAGCGCAGTGGTTGAATAAATTTTGGCCCAGTATGACCAGCTTGAAATTAACAAGCGAGGTGCAAGACATTGAGATTTAACGCGCGAAGACATTACGATTACAACACAAAGAACGACCCATGGGACAGAAGTGATAGTACTCAACTGCTCCAACGCTTTATATACCAGACTTTTCGAACGCAATCTTTTGAAGCTGACCGTCGCTGGAAAGCAAAGGTAACTTACATGTGGCCTTATCAATGTGGATAATTTATTAAATGTATATTACATCCCATAGAAATACACTTTCCATTGCCATTTTTACATTTTCCGTTTCAACTTAAGTCCAGACGCACCCGATGCAGCGAGTTAATGGGACAAATCAAGCAGACTCAAAAGCGCAACTAAATAGGCATTTTTTGTTTATGATTGGTTAAGCGACGATAGAACACAAGGAGACATAATTTAAGACCAGGACCCAGAAGGTGTTATTTTGTTATTCTTTGATTTGTTCCATCAGTTCATAGCACCGGCTGCGTCTTGTCATAAAGTGAAACCCACTATAGGGATGTGCGAAGAGTAATTTGAATGAAATATCGCTGCGTCATTTTAGCTTTTGCAGCACTAGGGTGCCCCAAGTTTCCTTGACGTGCCTACCATCTGCCCTTGGAAAATAAAGGCTATCATATGCAAGATCACCCAACATTAAGGTTTTTATCCAGTTATTACTCAAGAGTAGGGAGCTGAATGGGTATATATCCATTACAAAAATCTTATATGTGGGTCAGATACATAAAATATACGGCAATATATATTCACATAAAAATGCGCAAGGCATAAAAATGCACGGCCTTGTCCCTGTACCTTTCGCATCGTCGAAATTGTTGCAGCTCGTGCTCCTTCCCGAGGATGACAGCGCCGTTACCAGCTTGACTAGTCAAGACAACAAACCTCGTGACTTACCCAAGTCCCACCCACGCCAGCACTACCAAACCCCAGGATTTACAAATAAAAGCGACGCAAAGGACACCGCAGGATTCACGGCCCTGTCACTGTACCATTCACATCGTCGAAATTGTTGCAGGTGAGCGCAAAGCTTCCCGTACGCGATATTCTTATCTTCTTGAAGTGGCTGTGAATCCGCAAACAGTCTTTCTGTACTAGATTTATTGTTTTGTTTGTTTTTTTGCTGTCATGGGTGTTGACATCGCTACTTTTAGAGCACGTATAGAGATTTTTTTTATCTAAGAAGAAGGCGACTCCAGCTGAATACGTTAAGTTCCTACTCCTGCCTGTCAAAACCATGTTTTTGTTTGCGAAACTGCTACCGATTGACTACAGAAATGTTCATACTTTTGGTCTCTGCCGGAGACGTTGAGAAAAATCCCGGACCTACAAATACAAAAAAATGATAAACTACAACACGCGATCGAAGCATTGATTGCAGCAACGAACAAAACCAGCAAGAAAACTTCATAAAAGTTGATCAAACCAGCAGCGGCATCGCTCCTCCTGGAACCCTGGTCTCAAAAGTGGAAGGCCAACTAAAAGAAATCTCAAAAATTCTGGAAAAATTAAGCACGATTGAAACGACAATAAACAGTATTAAGTGCGACTCGATACTTTTCCGTGACCACCTGACTGAAATGAACATAGTCGTTGACGACTTGGAAAACAAAACGTGGCGAAACAATTTATTATTCAAAGGTTTACCTGAACTGGAAGGCGAGACGTGGAATGACGCCAAAGTCATTATTATTGGCTTTGCACAAGAAATGCTCGAAATCGGTTTGAGAGAAATTGAAAGGGCCCATCGTCTGGGACAAAAGCGATTGGGAACAAATCGACCAATCATTGTAAAATGTTTTAGCTTTCGAGATCGAGAAGAAGTTCTCTGCAATACTTTCAAGCTTAAAAATGTAACGCCCCCATTTCGAATCTCTGAACATTGTTCTGATAAGATGCGCTTTGCGAGGCAGCTGTGGGAATTTGCAGAACAGTTTAGGGAAAGCGGAACGATATACAAAATTATTTGTAACAAACTACACGTTGGCACACAGTCATTCGTTTATGACTCTGCGAGTGATTCTGTGGTTTCCCTTGGCACGCGTCTGGATGACACTGCGCGGAATGACTGACACAGTGTACATCGCAAGTCCACATGTCGCACTCTTCCTGCTAATCTTTCTTTTATTGTTGCTAACTTTCGAAGTATCTTATCTAAACAATTACAGTGTACAACCAGAGCTGCTCTCGGAAAACCTCTTTATCAGGTGACAGGTCCACGGGGCACCTCCGGAAACTTTTAAAAATGACGACTTTGCCATGTTCGTCGTTCTAGTCACGGAGTTCAAATATGTGATCCTTTTTAGTCGTAAGTGAAAAACGTGATGACAATCATAACTTAAAAGTAGTTCCTAAGGCCTGCAGGGACAAAATAAGTGCTAGATTGCTGCTTGGTTTGCACTAAATGTATTATTAGGGGCTACTTTCGGCCAGTGATTAGTTTAATGTACACTCGGTCTCAATGCAACGTTCTGTGCATAACTATGCCAGTCCAGAGCACCTTAACAGAGCGGATAGATGGATAGATGGTAATTGATCTACCCTTTGTAGCAATGGCAGCTAGCGTCCTCTAGCCTAAGTCAATGTGATTCTTTTTTTTTACAATTTGGAATGTTTTTATATATATTTTACTCTTCCCTAGACAAGTTACAAATTATTTATTTTGTCCACTATTTCAGAAATGCGTAAAGAGACTGCTCAAGAAATCCTCGAAACTATTGCATGTCAATATTTATCTGACATTGAGCCGTCTGACGACGAAATAGAAGATCCAACAGTAGTTGTTTCTGGCGTGGCACTTGATCATTCTGATAATGGTAAGTTTAGCTTACCGCATTTGTGCATTTAGAAAAAAAAACGTTTTGTTAAACATTTTGTTTTGTGCAGAGCTTTCTAGCAAAGAAGAAACAGAGCCACCTGAAACTAAAAACTACAGCCGAGGGCCACTCAGATGGCGCGTCACCACATTGTACTCCGACATTTGCGATGTGCCAAACCAGTCTAAAACCTGCCTTGAGCACCTTGAAAAGTAGAGGCCGATTGATTATTTCAGTCTGTACATATCCGAAAACAGGTTCGAAAACCTGCAAGAGAAGTCACCAGTTGCTTATCACCAAAGGAACGGGAAGCTTCAAAACAACATACGTGCCGCGATGGCACACTTCGTCAGTGCGGCCTTCATGATTGCCGGCCTATGGTTCCCCACAATGTGGCTCTACTGGGCAGTGGGAACAATGGTTCCTTCAATTGCTGGTATGATCACCAGAGACAGGTTTATCACATTGAGGAGCAACCTCAAGACAGTCAACGATTTGGAATTATCCGGCAAACAAAAAAGAAGTGATCGCCTTTGGGAGGTGCCACCACTGCTGAATAAACTGTAGTCGGCGTGCCTCAAACTACCAACGATTTGATCTGCAAGCACATCCGAACCAATTATTCACTTCACGGGTGTCACAGACCCGAAACAGTACGTGCCAGAGAAGCCATATTCTACCGGCCTGGAAAGCTTCGTGCTTCCAACACTAAATTTCATGGTACTTTACTTTGACGTCAAATAAGGCAGGCAATCTTTGAGAAATGAAAGCAGGCATGACCTTGGTGTGGGACCCAGTATAGTGCTATGACTAGCCCACACGTTGCCGCCTAGGACATCTGTTCTTTGACCACTTTTTCACTCCCGCCTCGTGGATAGAAGCACTTAGAGCAATGTATCTGCGCTGGACTAGAACGATCACACAAAAAACACACGAAAAGAACAGGCTCCCTATATCAGGAATCATTGATGACGACAAGTCCTTATCCAAGAAAGGAAGGGGTTCAAGTGTACAAGTTGTGAACAACGTGGCAGGCGTCTGCTTGGTGAGGTGGGTTGACACACAGGTAATCACACTCGACTCCACGCATATTGGACAGGAGCCGATTGGAAGTTACCGAATATAGTCCACAAAATAAGGCGTACCAAGATGTTTATCGGTCTGCCACTGGTGAAGAGTATAACAAAAATATGGGAGCGGCGTGCACCTGTCCGACAGGATCCGACAGGCTTGTATCCTACAAATCAAAGGACAAGGACGCGGGCCATGAGGTCAATGCTGTTCATCACCGACTTGGCAGCCGTTAAGGCATTACTACACGGATGACTCGCTGCATTTGGGACGGCAACAAAAAAACGAAATTTTGTACCGTTAGAGTTGAATATAGCGCTTGCGCACCACCTGCTTTGAGTGGAACAAACATACGAAGACCTTCTAGACGAGATGCCACTCAAGCTCTTGGGGACACAGGTTGTGCTCTTACTCCTGAACCTCAGAGAATGACACAAGCAAAGCAGCTACCCTAGATCGTGAATAAAGTTTCTTCATAGAAATGCCACAATCTAGGGTGCTCACAGCACACAAAACTCGGATGCACTATTTTTTGTGTATAACCACATCTCGAATCTGTTACAAAATTTTTCTAGCTATGTAAGCACTCAGTTTCATGTGGTAGGAAGTTAAAATAAATACAGCAAGCAGCCTGTGCACATTCAAATGTTATGTATATCGAGGCCCCATGTGCATTAGAATACACATGCTCCTGCGTGAAAACAACTGGGATTACGGTGGTAGTTCTGATTTCATTAAATTATTTTTATCACAATGTGTTCAGGGATCACTTTTTCATTAAAACCAATAGGCCTAATTGCCGCCATGTCTGAGGAAGAAATATTGACCTTATACGCGCACCTGGCCAGATGTGCCCAGTTCCTTATATAGCCTTACTCGGATTGGTGTTTAATATAAGTTCAGATATGACATTTTTGCTAGAGACACTTTCTTTGCTTACGGTTCTTGAGAGCATAATCAAAAAGGTATAATGTTATTTTTCTTAATTTTATTTTTAGTTTTATGACGTTTTTTTACGAATCTTTCAGAGTCGCTGACAGACGCTTGTATTGTACCGTGGTTCGGTAGCGATTTATCTCTAGAACGCCGCTTTCATGCTCGTGCCTTGCGAGCTTTGCAGACAGATTCAGACGAGGGTGGAATAGCAGATGGACACAGGCGCTCGAGGACGCCGACACGCCAGATTTAGGGCGACGTATTGCAGGCCGTGCAGACAACAATAGAGACCGGTCGAATAGCAGATGATGCCGGAGACTGCTGCGCATCTGCTTTTACGACTAACAAGTGGTGTCAAATCAAACTAGACTCACAGGACGACGTGACAGGCTGACACTAGGCTGGATAGCCTGGTCGGCTGAGCTGCTAAGCCAATCACGAAGTAATATACAGGGCCACTGATATTTAGGATGGAGTTAGAGCGGGCCGTTACCTCACCCCAAATTGCGTCTAATTACGTAGATATCTCACAACATACGATGTTTGCGTAGCAAATTGAAAAAAAGTTCGTGACTCACTTAGAACATTATAGAAGTTCTTTTCTTTATTTCAGTTTTTCGGTGAAATGATGACGAATAGGAATGTGGTTCACATTACAAAGGCTTATATCCCACTCTTATGATCATAGAGGTTCCATTCGGTAAGGGGTATTTATGGTAGGCGGCGAATCAGTTCGCGATCATCCGCTCGGGGCTTGAGCTCTCGACCCAAGAGCAAGGGCGTTTTCGCCGCTTCAAAAGAAACCCATGATTAAGGTACCTTTTAGGCTTGCCGTGTGAATGTGTGAAGGGGTATTACCGGAACTAGTGGGGCCCAAATGTTCGTACTAGTGGGGCCCACGCTTTCGACGCGGCGCAGTAAGAAGCTTCTTTGTCGCCGCGTAATCCAAGAATAAAGAACGTTTTTGTTTCGCATTTCATTCATTTCTTCTACAACATTTGTCGAGAAAGTTGTGGGGTCGCAATGTTGGCGTTCTCGACAATTCAATCCCCAGAATATGGTCATAAATCAATCAATTCCTCGACATGCATTCGTCTAGAGGTTCGCGCCCAACGAACGATAACAAGGGGTGGAATCAAGCGAATGCCCTATCCTTAGCCAACCCGCAGCGCGCAGCTATGAAAACCGTTGGCGTCATATAATTGCCTCCAGATTAGGTGGACGCATGCTTTGGTTGCAAGTTAAGGGGAAGAATGATGCTCGTTTTCCTCGAATATTTTTCTTTGGCTGCCATTGTGTGCAAACTAGAGCGAACGTGTATTTAATTGGTTATGAAACTCATAATACTCCCAAGCGGTGTTTACTCAAGGAACAAACATGTCGCATCACACTCTTAAGGGCGTAGGCTTGCTTACCCTGTAGATATTAAAGATGTCCATAGTTTGACAAGGTGTGCCTCGTATGGTGATTACCTCACAACAATCATATTGCTTTAGTTTTCGAAGAATTGGAAGTTTCGATTATGCCCCGCGTATTGCCCCATAAAAAGCTAAATCAAAGAGCATGACACATCATCTTTATTGCGGAAGACGTCTAATTTCTGCAAGGAAAAGTGTATTGCTCAATTTTTTCCAGAATTTTAGGAACACATTTGTGGTTAACAATCACAACCCTAGGCATTCGATTTTGTCGTGGAGATTGTAATATAATATTATAACAGTACTCATCTAATATTGTATTTTGTTTTAAACAGTGTTTTAATATAGACACAATGCTTAAATTACCACGACAATATAGGATGTACAGAGAGAACTGTTAAACCGAGTACAATTAAAACAACAAAATAAAAAAAACGATAGACTTGTGCTATTTGTGCAGGTGATTTAGAGGTTCGGGGAGACAAAATATACGGGGCTTTGCTTATAAAAGCAAAATATTTATATAGAGCTTGTCCACTTTTATTTGGTGAAAATAAACTTATGTTTTCAATTAAAAACATGCTGAGCTTCATCGACAGGCACTAATACCATATTTACAGTAGTGCGCTAAAATTTTATTGAGTTAACGAAAGCTCAATCAATTGCTATATCCTGGAGTTACATTGCTGCGCAAACAGTCATTAAGCCGCTAACGATCCTTGAAACTAAATAAGCTGACCTCCCTCAGTTAACTGAGGGAGGTTCGCCCCAATAGAGGTAAAGATGGCAGCGACCGCCGTATCGTCCCTACTCGTCAGCACTCGCGAAGGACTTACTATTGCGGAATATTCGATGAGTTTTGTAGAAAATATCGTATTATTGAATATTCTTCGAAGACGCATGCTTCGGGGTCAGAGCTGCCACTAGAGCAATCACGGCACGTCGCGGAAGCCAAAGCTCCGCGAAGGCGTCAATCGTGGTCATAGAGTTATTATACTGTACGCTAGAGGTTCACCTGGCGCTAGTGTCTATGCGACTTTCGTGAAGCAAATTGAAGCAGACAGCAACCAGCCTACATTTGCGGTGCTCCTGTGCATTCCTATGGGAAAACGCGCGTGCATTTTGTCTCTTCGCCGGAAAATAACACAAAACGCTTTGCTTATTTGGGTCGTACCGAATAGTACGTACCTTGATTAACACTGTAAAAGTCTAATTGCTTTAGTTAGCGCATTTTTCTTCATCAGTGAACGATGTTAAGCCGCTACATTTCAGTCCCCAACATGTGTTTTGCAGCAGATAAGTACAAACAAGCGACGATTCAAAGCAAAATTACGATCGAAATGAATATAGAGTGTGTTCAAGGCTCGCCAGCATTCCAGTGACGCTTATATATTAAGCA
Organism: Ixodes ricinus; assembly: GCA_037355805.1. NCBI lineage: Eukaryota > Metazoa > Arthropoda > Arachnida > Ixodida > Ixodidae > Ixodes > Ixodes ricinus. The sequence goes on from JAZHYW010070297.1 coordinate 195,717, forward strand.
TATGCAAATCCTGTCACTATATGAAGTTGACCCCGTCGTGCATGAGCGGATAAAAACATTGTAATAAAGAATAAAGTACGTGGGCTCTGAAAGGTGTCTCTTCGTATTGTTTTCTCGGTCGGGCAGCTCTTACTGGGCACTTGTTCTCAAAGATTTCGAGCGTGCGGGTGATGTTTACAACGCAGAACCAACATCTTTGCACATCTTCACAAGCAGAAAGAATAATGCGGTACTTATTTAAAATCGGAATATATTACGTGGCCTTCAATATATTTTGTTTGTAAATACATAGGTAGTTATTTTTTTAGTGTTACTGCATAGTTCTTGCCGTCTTTCTTAATTTCAAGATGTCCTTCGTTCGTTTGGCACGTATATTCCTCAGGCTGAAAAGCGCCGACGTCATGTTCGCGCTTAACAGTGTCCGACAGTGCACATAAACACACGTACGAAGCCGTTAAAGAACCGTTTTTAATGCGATGAATTTGGAAGATAAACGCCATAACTGACCAATTATTTCGGCAGACTGACTGAGAAATGTTACAAGCTACCCAATACGTGAGAATTATTCTGGATATTTGCTCTCATGATCGAGGGCAGGGCGAAAATACACTCACTTTTTCCCATAGAAATGCATTACCGGAAGTAAATTTTGGACTGGTTGCTGTCTGCTTCAATTTGCGTCAGCACACTAGCGCCACTTGAATCTCTAGCGTACATTATAATAACTCTATGATCGTGATTTCGGTGCCGGTAGGTATTTTTGTTATGTCTGTATTTACAGAATTTGTGTGAAACGTTCTGATTCGCGTTTCTTTACATTGACATTAAAAATTTATATACTTTTTAAACGTTTATATTGATAGAAATGTGTGCATATAACTCGTTTGACTTTAATAAGAAAAGGTAATGGGACATAGGTTTTGGTTTCGTTTCGGTTTCATCAGTGTCCCTTGAGGGGCATCTCAACTTGGGCTGTTAGGCCTTTGTACTGTGTAACACCGGTCAACTTATTTCAGATCAATGACAGATGGGAGAAGCCAATGATCGTTGCCATATTGACAGTTAAGAGCGTCAGTGTAGGTAGGATCTAAATAGGTCAGTTGTAGAATGATATTGTTGGCGTGCTTTATTTCTCTGGGTCTCGACCATGCGTCAAATTGTGACCTGCAAACAAGGCGTTTGGTATCGCATCAACCACTATTCTACACAGCCATTCTTGCCCCTGTAGCACTATTTGTAACTTTTGAACACAATCGCGCTTCCCTCGCGATTAAAGGTTCCCTACAATTTGCTAGTTTAGTCACTTTTGAAGACGCTCCGCTCCGCAAGTAAATATTCGAAAATATAAGCTCATTTTTAGAGCACTGCATATCCACGGGCCACAGTTAACTGGCAGATGCGAATAAAAAAGATTCAGGTTGACCGAATTGCGGATCGGATGCTGATATTCGCGGGTTCGTATCTACATTTTTGACGAAGCACCCATGATCGTGTGTTACCGCACAGTAGAGAGTAAATAAATGTGTGATAGCAGAAGTGCATCGTTGAATGTATTGAGGGGGCCAACTAATTCCCTAGTTGAAAGGTTTCGATCGGGGAGCAAATTGTTCTTTACGTCCCAAAAGGTTTGATTCGCACTAAAGTTCAATTTAGAACATTCTATTTCGCCAATGATGTTGCCCCTATAAAAAGTAAAGAATAATATAAAAGTAAGTCGTCCCGTGAAAGCTTGTTTTTGTTTGTCAGTTTAAAAACAAAAAACATTCTATGAACAAAAAAAAAGTACCAAAGCGTTCAATTCGTAAGACTGTAGAGTTTGCACGTGGCTTTTTCGCCTATAATTAGATCAAGGAGATTGAATTCAATCCTTGAATTGGTGGTGGAACTTCCACCAGCACGACTTTCGGCACCTCATTTTTGTACCGCGTCTCATGCACGCCATACCAGCATCCAATTCACCAACTGAGATAGACTGCTCATTGGCGGTTATTAATTTAAGAAAGATGAACAAGTCTGAATCTGTCCACGTTCACGATATCATGTTTCTTCTACAATGTAACCTCGACAAGTGAGTGCAAGTTTGAATGCAAGTGAGGCGTTGCTCGTGAGAGTATTTTTCTTTTATTTTTGGACATCCCGGCCTAAGTTGTTTTTAGTATATAATTCCGAGCACGCAGTTGCTGGTTCGTGATTAAAGTTGAAACCAATGTAATGTGCTGCATTATCGAATATTGTGGTCTTTTCCCAGTGTTGTACTCGCGCCTTACAACATACACACGAGAAGTTTGTTATTGTGAGTGAGCGCCTTTCCTATCAAACGTTTTCAGAGCTTGGCCTAAGTAAAATGACACAATGTTATTAGGCATTTGTTAGCTAACATTAATGTTGAGATAGTATGCATCTGCTTAAAGTAAGTTTTACAAAGAAAAAAGAAATATCAAATCTTCCTGCCCTTTGAGGGAATCTTCTGGACCGTTTGAGTGTGACTGACTCCGAAGATGATCAGATAACTGCGATCATATTTCCAGCGATGCTGAGTATCTCTGGAAGGACGACCGCTTTATTTATAAATACGATGACACAAAATACAATCAAATGTCTTTCACCGTATCCTGACACAAGGACGTCTTTGTGCAAAAGTAAGGAGACGGCTTATAGAACACAATACAGACGCTTTTTAATTTTTATTCCTGTTTGATTTCGCGATGTAATTTCAATGCACGAATTGAGTGTCAGATGCGCATCACAAATTCGCCAATTCGGTTTGAATGAGGATGCTCGAAGTGATATCCACTTTGGGCTTTACTTACTTTTTATAAAATAAATCTTTATTTGCGAAATTTTATTTACCCGCCGCGTTGTAATAATTAGCCTTCTACATTATGTCTCCCTACTGCAAGCCTCACCTTTACTGCCGCAGTTGTGTATCTCTCATGGAGGTGTTGCAAACATATTTTAGAAGAAAACTTAACACCTTATGTCTGTTCATGTGCCAAACAGCGTTGTTTTAATATGTGTAACAAACTAGTATATTTCAATTTTCATTGAATTTGTACGGTTAATGTATACTTTGTTTGAATGCAGTTGTATTTTGTCTGTTAATATAGTGTGTGTTCCGCTCTCTTTTTTTATTATCAGGACAGATGAGAGCATCGTAAAATATACTTTTAAAAGTTACTATACTTCGTTTCATGCTAAGTCCAGACGCAGCCGACGCTACGAGCTGAAGAAATTAACCACACATCGTGCAAAGGGCACCATCAAGGAGTTCATCGTGTTTCTGTACGTGTCCTATCATCACTGAACCATTGGTAAACAGAAAGTACCCAGTGATTGGCGCTTTGGACACTGCTTTATTGGTCCCATTACTCGTAACGTCGCATGAAACAAAGTATTAAAGGTCCGTCGCACTTTTCTACTGCTTTCTTAGTGTATTGGGGTTTAATAATTAATTTTAATTTTACACAGACTCTCATTTTCATTTTGATAAGATGCAATTCTTTTTTATTGCCTTAACGTTAGCTCATTTCTTTTTTTTTCTAAAGTGTAAAAATTATTCTTAAACGTCTCTGTTGCACAAGCAACCTAGTAATTTAATAATTTGTAACGAGAGTTCGGTTACGTTTTTACTATTCAGAAAGGTATTGAAATTCACATTTTGTATTCAAAGCTGCATCCTCATGGGCTGCGTCAAAATAATCATCTGCTATGCTCAAATCTTTTGTACTTCGCTTGAGGTGCGAGCGAAGCAGAATCTACAAGAGCGAGATTCGGGCTCTCAACATCCCCGCAAAGCATGCGCTCTTATTCGGTGCAACCATCGCTCAAGTATGGCGACTAGAAAGGAAAGTGTGACGGGCGGGAGCGAGGGTCCGCACAGTAATGCAAGGTAGACAACACACGTTGTGGGATCCTTTGATACCACAACGTGTGTGACTCTAATTTTGTCAACTACATGAATTGCGCACGTCTGTCCTGTTAAGTGGGGCGTGCACCTAAATTCCGCGATGAAAGTTTTGGGTACCACGAGGGCCTCTGCAGACAGCCGGTGGCGATTCAGCGTTCCCCGAAATTACTCATGGCGTCTCGAGCTCCTCTCCATTATTGCGCGCATAAGGCGCTCCTCATGCATTCCTTTCTTGCCACCAATGGTCAGGTCAACATGCTCGTGCTGGCAGTTTCCGGTTTCGGGCGCACACAAAACAAAACAATCTACAAAGCAGAGGTTGAAAAAAAAAAAAAACATGGCCACAGTTTGCGCTTAAAAGCTTAGTGCTGGTGATCTCTTATCTTTCCTCTGGAAGGTGTGAAAGTTCGTCTTCTCGGGCGCAAAATCTTGACATGCACAAGGCAATGTCGGAATTTCGTTTCTATATGTTTTTCCCAAGGTCCGCACGCCGTCGGCATCGGTTGCTACAAATATTACACCATAATAAACAGAAGGTCACTGGTAAACCCTAATCCTAGCCTGATTTTTTTTTTCGGAGGCTGTCTGTATTTAGAGGCTGGTTCGACGCAGGAACCTTATATTACATTATGTATAAGTCAACGAAACATTCGTGTCTGGAATGTCACGTGCAAGGCTATCTGCTTGAATTGGCTGCCATGCATAATATGAAGCACAGATGTCCCGTTGACTTGTACGTAAAAGTCTCTAGCTTAAGAAGACGGGGCCGTTTAAAGCAGCGTTAAAAGGGTCATGAAGCGATATTGGGTTGGAATGGTTATGACCTTGCGGAGGCGTAGTGGTCCTTGTTTGTCGCAAGTATACTCGCGCGGACCACCGCTGATTCAAAAACCTCTTTGACCCAACCAAATTGCAAGAATAAAAGTGGAATATTTCTATCTGTCTTGGCTTGCCGAACCTTGATGACGCAATTGGTGCATCGAGACCACCCGCCTGACGAAAATCGAGCGGGACTTATGTTTTGGACACGAGAACTGCATAAGCACTGGTTTTTGGCTATTAGCAATCAATGCCTCGGCGGACATTCGGGTAGTGGATCGTGTCCAAATATTGCGGTGATGAGAATAGCCGTACTTCAACGATGTCTGGAGCTCAGCGCGCGTTTTCTGAATTCCCAGCCCTGCAGATTGGTTATGAATGACGTTCATGGCACAGGATAGGCACAAGGCCATGTGCCCGCTTTTTCTTGCTTCGAGTTGAGTGACTGTACTATGGTCATATTTCTCCAATTGTTTTTCTGACTGCCATCGTCTAAAAAAACAAGGCAAGTGTAACCGGTTACTAACGTTAGGGAGCGATTCTAAGTAGTATTTTGCGAAAGTAGATATAATATTTTATGGCCCCTCAAAGTTGGGTATCGTTTGTAAGTTGTGTGCATAGTGCCTTGCTTATGCTTCATCTCACAAATGTCTAGAGTGAAGCCATAGACACAGGCACGTTAGCCTAGCTCAGCAAAATTATTTTGTTTGAACGAAAACTCGTGCATAGTGTCCTCATTCCAAAACCGCCCTCTCGTACTCATATTTATGATTGCACTGCAGATGTTTGTGAGATTAATCATAGTTATTCTCTTTTGTTTGTTTGAATGTACTGCACGAGAGTGATACGTTACTCCCGCATGCTCTTGGCGTTATATACCGGGTGTCCCAAATCGAGGCCAGGCTCTTTAGATCGACCGCAAAATTAGGTTTCTTAATTTATCGTGCTACAATTTTGTGCAGCGTTGACCACAGATGGTGCATTTTGTTTTCCGTAAAATTTGCAAGGAGCAAATTCACCCAAGAAAAAGGTGTAGAAAGAAAAAGGCTTAGCTCCAATGGAGACGCAGCGAAGCCACCGGTGTTCAAACAATGCGGCGCCGTTTTGCACGGGAGGCAAGCGATGGCGGAAACGCTCGCGACGCCAACTGCCGCCAACGAACGAGGACACGGCGTCGAGAGCCGACGTCAACAGCAGACGATCTTTTCGACTCAAAAGCGGCGCGCGTTTCAAAGCCGTCGACAGTCGCAGAAACAAAAACAGGCGCGGTAGCAACAAGCAACTGCAAAGCGCACGACATAAGTACTACAAAAAAGACAGTAAAAATAACTCGACAAAACATTTTTCAAACGATTAAGTGTCCCTTCATGTGTTTTATTAGTAAGGATGATAGAATATTGCATTGGCACTGATATCAAAAAAGCTCGCGCCGCTTTTTAGTCGAAAATATCGTCTGTTAATGGCGCCGGCTCTCGGCGCCTTATGCTCGTTCGTTGGCGGCAGTTGGCGTCAAGAACGCTTGTGTTATCTCTTGTCTCCCGTGCGAAACGGCGCCATACTGTTTGAAGACCGGTGGCTTCGCTGCGTGTTCATAGGAGGTAAGACCTTTTCTTTCACTACTGCTTCCTCAGGTAAATTCTTTTTTTTTTCAGACTTTTCAAAAAAAGAAAAACAATATGCACTATATGTGGGCAATGCTGCACAAAATCGTAGCGCGATAGGTTAAGAAACTGAATTTGTCTGTCGATTTAACGAGTCTGGCTGGTATGTTAGGCTGGTTTCGGGACGGTAAAACAGAACCGCAACTTGATGTGTAGGATTCCATTCAGAAATCACTGCACTGCATTCGGACACAAGGGTCACCGGCCACCCAATCACACACTAGCTGGAGCATCCGAAACCTTGGCATTGAGCGGGTGTCAAATCACCTCCTCCGGCGCTCAGACTCAAGCGAAATGACAGTTTTGTTGTTCAAAGGCTCGCATGCGTATCGAAATCCCCAAAACATTGTAGAATTGCGATATATAAGACTGCTAACACGAACATCACAAAGCACTCTGAGTATAGAATCACTACTCCTTTTCCTGATATGCTTTTGGGCGACGCCGTCTGCATGCTAAGCGGGCGATACTGGCGATTCTTTCGATCCAAAGAGTCTGCTCAGAACAAAATCATTTCGACGAAGTTTCCTGAGGAAGGAAGCTTCGGTGATTATGGTTTTGTTCTGCCGTGGACACATTTACCATTTTTAGAAGAATGGAGAACTGTTCTCGAAGATTTCTGAGTAAATTTAAAATACATTTACCTCATCCGTTTAAGCACCGAGACGGCTGGAAATATCGATGCTCTCAATCATATTTTAATTTGTTTTACCTTAAAACACACCAGAAACAATCATTAAAGCTCTATCAGAAAGCAGGAATTAAGTTGGCGAAACTGCTCTAGCCCGAAGGGCCGTTTTCACTACAACAAGTGCCACATTCTGGGCGTGTACTTAAGACACATACTTCGCACACTTACCTGCAAATACGAAAATGAAGGCAATACCACCAAAAACAAAAATTAACAGGATGCAAAAAATAATTGTTATGGCTTTCCGTTTGTTCCTAGAAGAAAAGAAAGTACGTTGTATTAGCAGCTGACACATCTAGTGATTCTAATTTCTAGCTAAAGATAATCAGTGCGTCATTTAGCACTGTGGTAAACTTTGTAAGACAGCCTGCACTTCAATGCTTTGTCGTCCGCATTAAGTTAATATATTTGATATAATAGTGCATGGCATGCACATTGTTGTGCAATGTTTTATGCAAAAATAAAATTTGGCTTTTGCAACAAGTAATAAACATGTATTCAATATTATTTGAATATCATATTAGCATTTGCATAAATGATATAATGCGTGTTGGCATGCCGCAACAAACTATTTTCGCCATGGTCAGCAATATCGAAAATAACATTCTTAAGCCACAACTGCCTCGAATGAACATTTACAATACTTGTGTATTGATTATTTCACAAATATGCATACGAACAAGTTGATAATAATGTGGGATATTATCATAAAATTCTTACCCTAGAACGCAAACAAAAATCAAGAAAATCCTTTTGAAAACGATATTTTTATCATTGTTTAAAAGTGTGCTGTAAGACTCATGGCCTCAACACATCTACTACAATCGTTACCATATATACCACAAGGGGGGATTACGTCTTCAAATCCACAATTGTTTATTATGCATTTTATGTACATTATTATAGCAGCGAGAGGCCTTTATGTCCGCCGGTTTACATGTCTCAGAATCAGAAACACACAGGAGAATAAATTAAATAAGTGAACTGTTTACTTATCGCCCAAATGCACATTATTAATATGCAGCGCAATAAATCCGAAACTGGGCATCTTTGATTTAGCCTTGGTTAACTTGGCCTGTGGCAGTCCGAACCACGTGCTCAAGAGAAAGGCTCGTGGTTAGCCCACGAACACAGGCTGGTGGTCAGCACACAAAGTTTGATAACGAAATCACGGTATGGCAACTGCGGGTACTCGCTCTTTATCACGTGAGTTTAAACGTGGTTGCGCCAATGAGCGAAAGGCACCGAACTACGCTCGGTTCTAAAGTAGACAGCGGGTTTCCCAGTATTTGAAAAAATTAAATTTTCACGCGATTTGTGGGAAATGACCACCCGTAGTACTCTAAGACCTAATGCACTTTTATGATAAACGAGTAATGAGTAGAAAATAGAACCTAAAGGTGACGCGGAAGTGTGCCGGGGTTACCTAAATGATGGCGCCACCGAGTTTGTCGCCAAAAAGAAACAAAAAAGACGTGTAAGCGAGTATGTGCCGAGCAAACGATTGAATGAATGCTTCTTGTTCATGGCGCCGAGCGAGGACACCACACTCAAGGGTTTTGGTTTTAAGAACCAGCGACAGAGGCGCTTTTAGCGGGAAGCGCGAGCGTCATTATAAACGTTCGGCTAGTCGTAGCTACAGTCACGGATCCAGGGAAAGTAGCGTCATTTCCTTCATGGCTTGCTAGACGAACACAAAGAAATACTAAAATACAGACCACCAAAACCTCGTGAGACGATCGGCTAATCGGCCTCCATTGGTATGGGAATCGCCGATTCCGCCCCTTCAAATCTTCGAAGCTTCGAAGGGGTCAATCTAATTGAGTCGCACCAAGATCACCATCAAGCGTCATTGAACTGAACGCGTTCGTCGCCGATATACAAATATTTTTTGGCACTGTCTATGCAAGCAACTTATCAATCATGCCCATTTTCACAGATATCTTACAATGATGTTCTTTTTTTTTGCGTACTATCAAACATAATTTTTTAACGCCTCCAAGCACCTACACTGCATATGGTGGTGATGCAAACACGAACACTTGTTTCGCCCGTGTGTGGAGATAAAAATCTCGGTATACAACAAACGTTCTTATAAAGCTGCCTGTCTCCAGTGAATTTTGACCGGCTCTCCAAGAATAGAAAGCTAAAAAAGAAATCGCTCATATCATGAGCAAAAATATTGACCATACAGGAAGATTGCTGCGACTTCCCCTCGTTTCAGTTACTTTTGTTAAAACCAGAGTACCAAGCTTGTTGGACGTTATTTCATTTGCTCTACAAATAGTGACCCAGAATCTGAAGGGGTCCCGTTGCTTTGTCCAGTTACCTCAGCCAACATGGACCAATGTAACGCTCATTTCGGCGGCGGTGCGCCTCGCACTCCTTGGATGCCAACCTCGCAGCTATCAAGTTGCGTCTTGCACCATTTTGGCCAAGGAACCCATAGGTTTTGTTCACGCAAGTAGATGTGCAATTCCATGTTCCGCGTATTACCAATGAGCATTCACAATTCCGCCACGTCGTCAATTCCCTTCAAACAGCTGTGGCTGACAACATTGTCGACGTGCTATCGCTGCGTCTCCGTGAGGACGCTTTCGATCATTTAAAGGCTGTCCTGCACGAGCGGCCAAGGGCATGCAAACGGTCACAAATGCAGCAGTTACTGACAACCCAGGGAGTGGGAAACACCGTCCATCAACACTCTTCCACTAAATACGACAGCTAATGGACCCCCAAGCCTCCGACTCGGAAGACTGCACCATTCAGGAAAACTTTCTTCAAAAACTTCCACAAGGAATGCGGATGTTCTTGCAGCGGCCGATGACATGCCACTGGATCGTCTTCCATGGTGGCAGACCGCACTGCCAATTATTCTTCACCATCCATCTCCGCTCTGGTGCTTTACGAACACCTGCCGTGTGAAACAGCCACCAGGCAGATTATAAAGCAATCATAGAGCAACTTTCCCTCACTCTTTCGAAAATAAGGTTGTCGGGTGAGAGATTTTAACAAATGAGGTGAGGCTCGCTTCGAACCCGTTCATCCTCGCGACACGCCTCGCGGTCAAGCAACAGAGCCCAGTGCATGTACCATCAGCGTTACGCGGACCGTGCAATACACTGCGGACAACAGTGCTCCTGGTCCGGAAACAGCACTGCCCGTCATTAGCAGCGGCTAGTGACAATAGGCAACAAACAAGCCGCATGTTCTACGTCGTTGTTCAAATATTTGATGACCGTATTTTTGTTGACACCGGGACCTAAGTGAACGCCTCGCAAGCGGACCGAAATTGCCAGATTTGGCCAGCACTTGAAAACGATTGGGATAGTACTGTGGCGAAATTTCCGGTCGGTATTCTTAATTGCGGATCGTCGTAAGGAAAAACTGGCAGCCGCTTTCTTGTCGAAATTTGGCCTCTCCGTTATCATCCGTGGTTAAAACCTCACATATATGCAACTATATCATAAACAATACAGCGCATTCTGTCGTCATTCAACTCCGACTTCGTCCTCTGCGCCGCCTTTGAGATATGAGCCTCTCCACACAGAGTACTCTGCCATTAGCCGAATTTGCAATGCAGAGGTGCCAACCAATCATCGTGCACTACACGATATCATCACCATCGGCCCGCGTCTCTCCCCGCGTCCTCGTCGCCTCTTTGGCGAGTGACTGAGCACTGCGCGTCAAAAGTTTCATCACATGCTGGAGCCTGCGATCATCCGCTACTTTTTGAGCAACTCGGCGTCGACAATAAAATGTACCAAAAGAAAGACCGGAACGCCTAGAGGTCATGTGGTGATTATCAAGCGCTGAAGGCGTGCACGGTACCTGATTGACATTTTTTGCAGGACATTTCGATTTTACGCTTGTCTAATGACACCCAAACTCAATTGCAAGTGTAGACTTAATAAATGCCTACCACCATATCCCTGTGGAACCAGCGGATGTAGGCCAAACTGCCATCACCACTTCGTTCCAACTTTTGCAAGTCTTACGGATGCCTTTCGTCTTGCTAAATCCTGCGCTGACTTTTTAACGCCTCATCAACGAAGTCACGACACCACTTCCTTTGTCTTCTCCCTCGTTGATGACATAATTTTGGCCAGCTCATCTCCAGAAGAACATGAGCAACATCCACGCGTTTTGTTTCACCGGCTACAGCAACACGGCCATGTCATAAAAGCGAAGAAGTACATTTTTGAACTTGACGCCTTGAACTTCCTCGACCACCTGAATCTACCAAATGGGCATCCTACCAATAAAAAAAAATAAAGACGTTTACGATCCCTCCTAACGCCGAATTAGAGCTCAGCTCTTGAGGAGGAGGAGGAAAAGGTAGGGAGAAAGGATATGCCCGTACTCCCCATAAGTACCCCCCCTCTGTCTCTCCTGCTCGGCTCCATTTTCCCGCTAATTTTAGCGGGGAAACGTTTGGGCTAAATTTAGCGGATAAAAAGATTTCCCCACTAAATTTAGTTGAAAAAATTTACCGCTAAAAAATAGAAGAAAATTCCCCTGCTAAATTTAGAGCAGAATTTTTTCCGCTAAATTTAGCGAAACCATTTTCCTCTAAATTGAGCGGGAGACTTTTTCCTCTAAACTTAGCGGGAAAAGTTTTCCGCTCAATCAGGCAAGAACATCGTCCGCTAAATTTACTGGGTAAATATTTTCCCCTAATCTTAGCGGGATAATTTCTTCCGCTAAACTTAGCGAAGAAATTTTACCGCTAAATTTTGCCGGGAACTTTTCGCTAAATTTAGCGGAAAATTTCCCGGTAAATATAGCGGGGAAGTTTTTACGCTAAATTTAGCGGGAAAGTTTTCCGTTATATTAGCGGGGCATTTTTCCCGCTATACTTAGCTGGGAAATTTATCCATAATGCAACGCGCGGTGAAGTCATCTATGACGTCACTGGCGACCCACGTGACGTCACAGGTTACGTCATTCATGACGACACTATCTACCTGGTGACGTTATCATGGGGGAAACGTCCCATAATGCACCGCGCGGTTACGCCGACAGCGACGCCGACGGCGACGGCGACGCCGCTCATGCCGGAAACTGGCGCCGAAGAGCTGCGCTCAAAAAAAAAAAAGAAAGGGCTGAGCAAACCGCGAAATTTCCCGACCAAATTTCACCTCGCATGCTTCGGTTGATAAAACTTTATCGCACATTCATTCCTGCATTGTGTTGAAATGCTTCAGGGCATGATAGATCTGCTCAAAATAAAGAGAGCAATTGTCAAAACTTTTACGAAATGCATATGCTTCGTCAGCTTTTTCTTGTCAAAGAAACCTTGGCCAGCGCAGCCCTTCTATTGTGTCCACGAACTCATGCTCCCCCCCCTGGCCTGATAACCGATGCACCCAACACTGCTGATAGAGCTATCCTGCAGCAGCTGCTCGAAGAACCAGGGCGAACATTTGGTTTATTTCCCAGAAAAGCTCAATCTCGATGAAACACGCTATAGCAAATTCGGGCGCGAGATTCGTGCCGTGTGCTTGTCTTTTATACTTTACAGGCACGTCCTGGACATTTAAGAATTCCACGTCTTGATCCACCACAAGACTTTAACATATGCTTTCCACTGCAACCGCGCCTCCTACCGTTACCGAGAGAAACGACGGCTTGAAAGAATTACGAAGTTCAGAGCAGTGTCGGACAAAGTACTCGATAAAGGTATTGAAGTTGAGTTACCAAATAGCTGATTCATAAAGAATTTAAAATACTACACAAGTTACTTTCACTGTATAGTATCTTGAGTGGAGTACAAATACTTAGAAATGTAATTCAATTACTTTTGAAGATACTTCCGCATTGCTGCAATTTGCTGTCGACGTCAGGGACAACGATAATTATACAGCAGCGCAAATCTAGGCTACCATAATGCTTTATTAGCAAGCCAAAAACACAAAACGACCAAAGAAAAAGTATCGTAGGGCTATTTTATGCAGTCCAACTATTAGGAGCAAAATATTGTCACAAATGGCAAATGATGAGGGCGGCGAATAACTGAAGAAACATAACGTTTAATGGGGCGTACTTGCGCCCAAAGCAAAATAGGGAAAGGCTAGCGTCGTAGGCGTCGATGTCGGCGAAACAGCAGGATCGAGCGCTGGGGCGAGACTGACTCCGGACCGCCGCTCGGAGCACCTTTTTGTACCCGCGTGTGTTTATGAAACATTCGGCGTGGAAAGTTCGACGCGTAGAACATTCGTAACTCAATCAGACGACAAGGTTCTCGGACTAACGAGAACGTCAAGTTGAAAGGATAAATAAAGAGGAGTCCGCTCCCTGGTATCGAACCCGGAGCCTCCGCGAGAGAACCTCCGCGCGAGAGCCAAGCCCGGTAACCTTTCGGCCACACGCTCGCTGGGAAACGCGCGTGGTAATATCACTGATAGATGCTCAAAACATTTTGGGAAAGCACGAAAGAGGTCGCTTTTGCTATTGGGGAAGGAGATCAGACCGTGGCGTCCCAAGCGGTTAACTTTAGAACTACATGCGTGGGGAGAACAAATACAATGGCTGAGCTCTCGGCTGACTTAACCAAACGCGGCGTTAGTGTTAGGCTGGAGTTCCTGTTCTCCGGTGAGGGAGAGGAGGGGGCTTTTTGTTTTCACTCCGGCCTTCATGAACAATGCAGCATGCACGGTGCCCAGCTCAGCACAAAAGTCCAAGTGGGTTAAGCTCGCATCCTCTGACGACTGCTTTCGGGAGAAATCCGGCATTTTACGTCACTTCACTAATTGTTGGTGCTTTTACATTATACTAAATTATACTGTGTTCCGCATAAATATGCCCACAAGGCCAGTCGGAATGTGCACAGGGTTTTTGTTGGGTAAACAGCGAGGTGTGGGGGTTGGCAAACTGAATATCACGTCCTGCGGCACAGCTTTGACGCATCGTTTAACTACAATCCATATTCCCTTCACTATAAACCTACTTTAGATACGGATATGAGTGAATGAATAACAAAGAAAACCCACATTATAGCAACGGCAGTCGTCGCACCTTCTTCAAGTCGGTTGCGTTCAGAAGAGGCACTAAACGTTGGGGCACACTTTGTTTGCATTTGGAGAGGTCTAACGGCTCGTAGATTCGTTTCCTGCACTGTTCTCGGCTCATCAATGTTCGCGACAGCAATAAGTGCCAAAGTAATGACTCGAGGAAAAAAAACCACAAAAAACCTAGGCGAAATCTTACCGGGATTAAAAATACAAGAAGCAAAACAGATATGTATTTGTTGTTTTGTGTCCACTTCTCATTTTCTTCTGTTGTTGTTTTCTTGGCAGTCAAATCTGCGTTGTTGTCGTAGGTCGTTTCCCGGTCTGCGTTGCGCCTCAGGGTGGCATCTTTAGTTCCCCGTAAATCCACACCTTTTGTTTCAGAGTTTTTTTTGGGAGGGGAAAATCTATGGAAACAAAGAGCGCCTTTAGGAAGGCGAGAGGAGAACCTTCATTGTGCAAACTTTGGGCTGAAGTATGAGTCACAGTCGGCTTAAAAGCGATGTTTCACGAGCTCAATCAAAGTCACTGTAGTTAAGCGGAGCTAGCAACAGGATGTGATTGCTCAAAACAATTTTCATGTGCTCGTTGCCACCCCATGCCCACGCCTCTTCATACCGAAAAACTCGGAAAATGGCGGAATGTCAAAAATATATTTAAGATAATGAGTACAAGATACTCGCAATTGCAATTCAAATAGAGTATCAAATGCTCTCGAGATACTCGATCTTGGTATCTCGAGATACCAAGATACTTAAGAAAGTGTTCGAAATACAGTATCATGAGTAGAATATTTGAGATAGGCACAAGTCTGGTTCGGAGTAGATATGCGCCAAGTAAAAGGCAAAGTCAACTCGCCATCGGTATGCTCTCCCGTGTCGACAAGATGTCGGACATTCCCGGAGCCGTCTATTTTGAGCATTGGTAGAACGCAGCGAGACGTTCCAGAGTTGCTTACTCATCCTTGGAGGTCGACATCCTTGGTGCTGACAGCAGTTCATCAGCCCTTTATAACTGGTATGATCACCTACGATATGTGTACCTGCAGTACACGCCGTTTCTTTCCACTGTCCATTGTCGCAAGGTTTTCGACCAGCTCCGCAACCTGAGCCACCCGGGCATTCGAGCCACACAACGGCTATACTGCGTTTCACCTTATGTTGTACCGCAGCGAAGGCTAGAAGCGCGAGCTCGTATCGTTGGCAGCTGCCCTTGGTGCACGAGAGCTTGTGCCGCCGAGGTGTGCCATAGAGCAAGAAGCTCGCGCTTGTAGCCTTTCCTGCGGTACAACACAAGGTGAAACAGAGTATAGTAACGGCAGCAATGATTGGCCGAAAATAAATACAAATGTACGCAACTGGATAAGGAGTTCTCTACAATGCCAACGGTTCAAGGACGGCCGGCATACCATCATGCCTCTGACATATTTTCCTGTCCCCGCTAAACGCTTTCAACATTTCCAGCTCGACACCATGGGTCCCTTGTCAAAAAATCAGGGTTTTACCTACATCTTTACTTGCGTCGGCCTACACACCAGATGGCCAGATGACACTCAACTTCCCTACATAACTGCCGATACATTTGCCAGAACGTTTGTCGTAGTGTGTGTTGCTTGTTTTGGTTGTGCCTTAACCGTCACTATAAACCGGAGACGCCAATTTCAATGTTTCATTTTCGCTGGCTTGTCTGTTCTTGGAGAATAGCTTGTGCACCCGTCAGCAAACGACATGCGTTGAAGTTTCAATGACAGCTTAAATCATTGATAACTGTACGAGACGGACAGCCTCACTCGTTCTCCTCGGCATTAGATCACATTCAAAGAAAATCTGAAATGCACCTCAGCGGAATAGCTCCGGTTTGTCGAAATTTTTTTCACGCATAAAACTGTGCTCCTGCTTTTCCACAAACACCTTACTGGACGACTTGCGAAGGTTCACTCAAAACCTCCGACCCACACCTCGCCGGTTGCCCAGTTCTCGCAACCTATTTGTTGGCCAAGAAGCCACAACTGCACCCATGCTTTCGTCCGCATAGAAATCAAGATGAAGGACTTGATTCCGCCGTACGACGGCCTGTTAAAATACTGAACCAAATGAACAAGTCTATCACAATTGATTTTGGCGGATATTCAGAAACTATCAACCCAGACCGCACGAGGCCTACTTTCACTGACTCAACACTTGATTACACGCCCGCACTCCAGAAAACAAACTCATAAGCTGGCAGAAAACATGTATCATGGGCAACCATGACCTGCCATGTCGCGGTCATGTTTTTACCGTTCACGAACTTGGTAGACATTATGACTACATCGCTTTTCTTTTCGCTCGCATGGATATATCTTTCCTTTCTACGATCGAGGCTTCCAGAGGGGAGACCTGTCGGAGCCAGCCACTGAGCCCGCAGTACACGAGCTGGGACAGCGAAGTTCGTGGTACGGGGAGTTGCTTGTCAAAACGTCATTATAAACGTACGGCTAATCTGAGACAGAGCACCTAGCGATTCATACGATCCTGCATTTGCCCTGCACCTGCCGTTTTTGACGGGTGCAGTAGAGAAGTGCAGCGGTTCTGGTAGGTCACAAAACACGATCTCCTATTGTAGATAGCTGCTAGGTTATTGGAGGACGTAAGGAACTACTGCAATTACTTTTTGAAGTTTGAAAATTCTACATTGGACACATTTGAAGGGTGAAATGACGCTTATTTTTCATTCTTGCGCGGAAAATATACCGCGCTTTTTCAGATTAACTCATGACAACGGCAGTTTTGTGTATTTTTCCAACTTAATTGAGTATTGTGACGCCAGTACATTTCGAGCTTAATGGCCACTCCCGTGAGGTATATGCCCTATCTTGTTGAAGAGTAGCTAGTACCGTTGTTCAGCTTCAATGACCTTGATGGGACCAACATACCCGCTTTTCTTTGTATAGAGTGGGCCTCGACACCGGTTTGCATTGTAGGCAGCAGCGCGACAATGAGGTCTGCACGATTCGAACGCACAGACTTTATTGAGTGTAACACGCTGGACACGCAGAATAAACAGAAGCCGTTTGTGATTCCGGCACAGCATGCAGTTTCAAGAAGGTACTTGCCAAGGTGCACTATTCCAAAATTGCGGCCAAAGTATACACTGTTGGCTGACTCTCACTTGGAAGATGCTGCATATTATGTAATGATAGTACCGCATTCAAACACAGGGTTTGATGATGACGCACCCGGATGTTGCGACGTTACGACAGCCTAGGAGTGTTAGACCGGGGATGGCCCGTAGATTTTTAACTTTCCCTTTTAAGAAAATTTAGTTTTGTCGCATGAATGGGTGATCGACATAATGGAGGGGACAGAATTCTTCGATATTTGGAAAGGCAGAAAAGATAACTTGAGATTTTTGTAATTTCTTATTTGACCATATGGTTTCAATGCCGTACAATAAATAGACACCGCCATAACTTTAGTTCAGAGCAGGCAGTCGGCAGCAAAAACACAGCTCGTGCCGCCTCGTTCTCTAAACGAGTCTGTCACACATGCCGAAAGGTCAAATAACCTTAATGCATTTGTCAGCTGTGGCGTAGTCAAAATGACTGCTGAGAAATATTTATATTTTTTTTTCAAAATGTTGTTCAAAAACCGCCGATTAAGTTGTAGTTCCTTGTCGGATCGTCGAAGCTCTTTTACTTACCCCATATAATGATGAGGAGTACGAGGAGCAGAAAAAAACTGTCACGCCCCGTGGGATCATGCAGACTTCAGTACACCAAACGGACCAAGAGTAGGCCTCACGCCACGTGATGTTGAAGTTCCAGCGGAAATTAATCGGCACTCTGAAGGTAGTGCCAATCTTTTTGGCATGAAACAGTAGCAAGCAGAGCTTCCCAAGACTGAAGAGTGCTCGGTTCTATTATCTTTATCAGCCAGCATATATGGCTATGTGTATTCAACCCAAATATAAAAATGGTGCGTGCTGAAAGGCAATCTGCTTAAAAGGAATTTCCCGCATGACATTGTTTTTTTTAATATTTAATAACTAAATATGTTCGTTGTTGCGGACGTGTTGAAACAAGGCCACAATGTACCGCGTAATGACCCCTCGTTGAGATCAGCTTGGAAATCCTTTCCGGACGACGACCAATCCAACGTCAAGACTAGGCGTGCGATCCGACCTCTTTACGCACTTTCGACCTGTCTGACCTGCAACCGATGGCGTGTTTCTTTTAGGCCATGGTTCAAATTCATGGGAATAAACGTCACGGTCAGTTTATTTTTACTACGGCATGTACGGTGTCTCTATTTTTAGGGAACGACAGACAATACCGATCCTGAGCGAATGTGCACTCTGTTGTGTCTACGTCTCCTGCATTTACGAATATTCCCCACTTTTCTCCTTCAATTAAAAAAAAGAACAAGAGCAATCGTGCATTAACGCCAAGAGGTGAATGCTGACGTCAATGTCAAGTACGGAATGCGAGACTAAATAACCAAATGTCACGGCAGCTCGATAATCCTTTCTTTTATTAAATAGGGAGCTGTCCGCTGTTGTGTTTTATTTTTTCGTAACGCTACTACTTATGCCGAAGTAAATAAGCTAGTTTTTTTGTTTCTGTTACGTCCTCTGTCGCCTTCACCTTAGTCAACGAGACCCCGGCGGTGGTGAAACGAACGTCACCATGACCCCATGGGGTTTTCGGACGAGGAACACGAAACCCCACCTTGAACCATTGGTTAGTTGCTTTTGAGCTGAACCATGCGGCATCTGGCAGCTCCTGTTGGTGAGTGTTAGGACTGTGCACGAGATCGGGACGTTCCAAATGTCTAGGTAATTTTTTTGAACTGCTGATAATCAGACTTGGCCGGGAGCTAGGGTTGAGAACCTCAGGAAAAGAATAAGAGAGCAAGCAAAAAACCCAAATGCACGAACATGGACATTTCGCGGTTCCTGAGAACAGATTTGCTTTGTTTAGGCACATTGCTGAGCATAGGGGTTTAGAAAAAATCAAGAAAAATCTGGCATCTGCAAAGCAATTTCGAGAAGCGCAAAAAGCGAGGAAATTAAAGTTGTGTTGGAATTTATTTTAAAAGTTAGAAATGAGAACGCAGAAGAGCAGAAGCGACGGCTAGCTCTTGACAAAAAAGAGCGTAAAGAACGGCTAGCTGAGGAGAAAAGAGAGGGAGCAACGGCTAGCTTCCAAGAGAGAGGAGCGGGAGCTAAAAATGATGCAGCTCAAAATATATAGACAGAAACTAGAGTCTCAAAGCACGAGATTCGGTACGCACTTAGAGAAAGCCAAACGGTGTCATATCAAATTAAACAGCGCATGAGTGTGATTGAGTTTAGAAAAAAGGTATGGGCCTATTCCAGGTGAATTTTAACAGGGCTTTCAAGAATCTGAGATTCGCTCCTGAGACGTGGTCACAACGGCTTCTCAATGTGTTGATCTGTATGGGTGCTGAGGTTATTGTGCGGCTTAGTGCACAAAATGAGAAAGGCTGCGGAAATGTAATGTCGAATTTCATCCAAAACGTCCCGGTAGTGGTTTAGGATTACAAGCAAAATAGTGGCGAGTGCCATTCAGAACTTGCGTAAGGCTTGCAAGTTTTCATGATTGGATGACTAAATAGAACCGAAATTAACGAGAACTGAGACAAAGTCATTGTGTGTGTGTGTGCCTTGAGCAGTTTTACCGCAGAATTGTCCAGTCAGTTATGCTGTGGGTACAAAGCCCAGAGTGTGTCAACACTGTTCAGAGGTCCGCCGATCTAGCTGACGAGTATGCGACCCATAGAAAGCTACGCGGATAGGAGGGCGATTACGATAAAAAAATCACGCTTCCCGAAAACAGTTTTTTTCGAGAAAGCGTTTGCAAAGTAATAGCTTTGAAGAGTCCAACTGGAAAAAAAATTAAGAGAAGAGTGAAAGACACTCAAAGAAAGACGAGATGCAGAAACCCTAAAAAGACAGTTCCTGGCCAAGAAATCCCGCATGTGCTTTAATTCTTAGAAGCGTGGACACATCGCAGCTAGGTGTAAAAAGTTAAGAGTATTGAGTTTGTACGTGGACGGAAGTGACGAGAACTAGGCCTCTTTATCAAGAGCATCACGAACACCAAGGTCGATAAACTCGTCAAACACAAATTGGGTTCCGAAGTTCGCGGAGCGTGACAAATGGACTCTCGCGACGAAGGCACTCACGCCGGACGATACCACAATGACTAAAACTCTCTCGGTACTCAAATGCCAGCTAAATTGTGAAACACAAATTGGTAGAGAGCTCCATCGGAGCGCGTGCGAGAAGCAGCTTGGTGCCAGCCGATTCAAAGTCTACATTAATGGCGTCGCTCCCGAGTGATCTACATTCCTATGCCGCGTTAGAATGAATGCTGCCGAGGTTTTTCTAGGGAGCTGTAAATACTCTGTAAAGCTGGAAAAGTGTATCTGTAAAATACTCTGTAAAGCTGTAAAGCTGTAAAAGTGCATCGTCCCGATGCAGCACAAAACGAAAAAAAAACAAAAACAAATCCAAAACAAAAGGACACCAGAATCACGAGCCGCAGTTCAGAGTTCACAGTTTGACGAGAGTTCAAAGTTCTATCGTTCGTAATACGGCTTGAGGCGCACGACGTGGACTACTTCGAGTCGTGGTTGGCGTCGTCTTGATGGTCTAGTTCCGTCGGGAAGCACCTCGTAGTTTAGGTCCCCGAGACGGCGAAGAACCTTGTAGGGTCCAAAGTAGTGCTTCAGAAGCTTCTCGCTGAGCCCACGTTGCCGAATTGGTGTCCAGACCCACACTGTGTCCCCATGATGAAAGTGGACGTCACGCCGGCGAAGATTGTATCGGCCGGCGTCGACATGTTGCTGGTCTTGAATTCCTAGTCTAGCTAGTTGGCGGACCTTTTCTGCCCGTTGAGCAACCACCTGGGCATCATCGCTTCCGTCTTCGACAGGCTCGTGCGGCAACATGGAGTCTAGCATAGTCGTCACCTTCCAGCTGGAAGGGCGTCACTCCTGTGGTCTCTTGTACGGCCGTATTGTAGGCAAATGTGACGTACGGCAATACCTGGTCCCATGTCTTGTGCTCCACGTCGACGTACACGAAGATCATGTCGGCGATGGTCTTGTTGAGCCGCTCCATCAACCCGTTTGTCTGCGGATGGTATGCAGTTGTCCGACGGTGGTCCGTCTGGCTTAGACGAAGGATCTCCTGGGTCAACTGCGCCATGAACGATGACCCTCGGTCTGTGATCAGGACTTCGGGGGCGCCATGCCGGAGGACGATGGACTCGTAGAAAAACTTGGCGACTTCGACAGCAGTCCCTGATGGAAGGGCTTTCGTCTCGGCATAACGTGTAAGATAATCTGTGGCGACGATTATCCAGCGGTTTCCCAACGTCGACGGTGAAAAAGGACCCAGCAAATCCATTTCAATTTGCTAGAACGGTTTAGTTGGAAGGGTAATCGGCTGAAGGCGACCTGCTGGCTTTGACGGCGGTTTCTTGCGTCGCTGGCCCTCATTGCACGATCGCGTGTAGAGATGGACGGTGTTTGGAAGCTTGGGCCAGTAGTATTTTTCACGTGTTCGCGCTGAGTGTCTGGCTGTAACCGAGGTGTCCTGAAGTCGGGTCGTCGTGGCAGGCCTGAAAAATTTCTTCTCGAGGGCTGGTAGTGACTACCAGAAGCCACGGCGAATTACTGGTTCCGAAATTTGTCTTATATAGTACACCTCTTCGAACTGCGAAGGTCGGCAGGGCTCGTAAAAAGACACGAGGAACGGTACTTCCTCGTCCTTCTAGATTCTCAATCAGGGCGCGGAGCTTTGGATCGTCTCGTTGAAGTCTTGCCTTGTCGTCTGTATCCATGGCACCTAGGAAACACTCGTCGTCATCCGCGTCGGTACAGCCAGGCGTTTCGACGGGGGCTCTGGACAGGCAGTCGGCGTTACTATGTTTCCGTCCTGACTTGTAGACCACAGTAATGTCGATTTCTTGCAGTCGAAGGCTCCATCGAGCCAGGCGTCCTGAAGGGTCTTTGCAGGGGTTTGCAAGCCAACAGAGCGAGTAGTGGTCTGTGACAACCCGGAACGGGTTCCCGTATATGTACGGACGAAACTTTTTGATCGCCCATGCAGCCGCAAGGCATTCTTTTCCGTAGTGGAGTAATTTTGCTCCGCCTTTGACAGTGTGCGACTTGCGTAGGCAATGACTCGCTCCGTTCCTTCCTGTAGCTGTACCAATACCGCGCAAAGTCCGGAGTTACTTGCGTCCGCGTGAATTTTGGTTTCGGCGCGCTGGTCGAAATGTCCGAGGTTCGGAGGTGTCCGAAAGTCTTCTTTTCAGTTCGTCGGGCGCCCTTTCGTGTTCTTCTGCCCAGAGGAACTTCACGGCGTCTTTCGTAAGATGTGTCAGGAGCAACGATATTTTCGCGCAAATCCTGGACGAAGCGCCTGTAGTACACGCATAGTCCCAGGAATCTGCGGATGGCCTTTTTGTCCGATGGTCGGGGAAATTCGGCTACGGCGGATGTCTTCGCGGGGGTAAGGACGTACTCCTTTGCTACTGACGACATGGCCAAGGAACTTAAGTTCTGCCGTAGGCGAAGCGGCACTTCGTTGGCTTGAGTGTGAGCCCTGGGGTCGTCATGGCTTGGAGCACGGTCCTAAGCCGTTTCAAGTGCTCGTCGAAGTCCTGCGAAAAACCACAACGTCATCCAGGTAAACAAGGCAGCTCTGCCACTTCAGTCCCGTTAGTACGGTATCCATGACCCGCTGGAAAGTCGCCGGCGCCGTACAGAGTCCGAAGGGCATCACCTTGAACTCGTAAAGTCCATCGGGCGTGACAAAAACCGTCTTCTCGCGGTTCCGTTCATCCACCTCAATCTGCCAGTAGCCACTCTTCTCCATCAACGCAAAGTATCGGGTGTCGCGTAAACGGTCGAGGGTGTCATCTATGCGGGAAGCGGATAGACATCTTTCTTTCTGACAGCGTTCAGCCGCCTGCAGTAAACGGAGAGCCTAAGAGTTCCGTCCTGCTTCTTCACCAGCACGATTGGAGAGGCCCACGGACTGCTTGAAGGCTGGAAAATATCGTCGTCAAGCATTTCTTGAACTTGTTTCTGAACGGTTTCCCTCTCCTTCACCGAAACTCGGTACGGCGTCTGATGAATAGGGAGCACGTCATCGTCAGTAAAAATTTGATACTTCGCAACCGCATTTGACGAGCCTTGACGATGGCGAAGCATCACTGAACTCAGCGAGAACGTCAGTCAGCTGTCGTCGTTGTGGGGCTGGGAGGGATGGGTCGATGTCGAGCTTCTGATGGCGTGGTTCCCTTGTGCTGCGTCGAAAAGGCGTCTTCTGAGATCACGGGATGATCGCGACCGAGTCCTGAATCTTCTCGACGAATCCCACAGCTGTACCCTTTGTAAGGTGCGGCGTCTCTTGATGGAAGTTGGTGTCAAGGGCTACGGTACGGTCGTCTTGGAGCCTCAGTTACGCCTCTTGCAATGCCAATCCCTCGTCCATGGAGAAGTTTAACGCTTCCTTCCAAGAGTGCTCGCCCGCAGGTGGCTTCTTCGTTCCGACGGGGACAAAGACACTCGACTGCGGCAGCAGGTTTACGTGGCTGGTAGGGACTCGCACCTGCAGCTAACGCCGCTTTGGGATCTTCTGCCGACGGAAAGAGTTTTCCGAAGCGTCAGCTTGTTCTCCGCTAGGTCAATGATGGCGCCGTATTCCCACAAGAAGTCCATTCCGAGAATGACGTCCCTCGAACAGTCTTGCAGAACGACGAACTTGACAGGGCAGGTTTCACCGTGGATCTCAACGCGAGCAGTGCGCCTGCCGACAGGCGTGATGTGATGTCCGCCGGCGGTTCGTATATGTGGTCCGTTTCACGACGTCATAACTTTCCGAAGGCTACGAGATAGTCTCCCAATCAAGACGGAGTAGTACGCTCCGGTGCCGACGAGTGCCGTCGCGTCATGGCCGGCAAGTGATAACGTTGAGGTTATTCGACACTGTTGCAGAAACGTCGTTTCGGGGCGTTGTGGCGTTAGAGTGAGGAGTGGTCCGACGATCTTGGAGGATCTTGGCATCGTTCGTCTTCGGCAACACCGCCTCCCGGCATTGCCGCGCCTAGTTTTCCCGACGCGGACGCGATGGGTGACAGGCATAGGTCAGCATTTTAAGCTGTCCTGACTCCAACCTCACGATCACCATTTTTTCTTCAATCGGGACTCACGCCCACTCACGATCACGATTTATTCAAGATAGGGTCATCACCCGGACTCACCCTCAGCGGTTAAACACCAAACCAAAACTCACTCGCCGTCATCATCGCGGTCGTCACACTCACAGATCATCATGGTCATCACGCTCACAGGTAATCACGAATCATCAGACTCACAGGTCATCAGACTCACAGGTCATTACACTCACAGGTCCTCACGGTCCTCACACTCACAGATCATCACGGTCCTTGCACTCACAGGTCCTCACACTCCACCCAGCTCCTCACGGTCCTCACACTCACACAGGTTATCACGTTCATCACACTCACAGGTCCTCACACTCACAGTCATTACACGTACAGGTTGCTTTATTTGATTTTTCTTTTTGTCTCTTGCAAGCCGTTTGTTTGTCTTCGCGTGAGTCGTGCGGCGAAGAAACTACCCCAAAATATTGAACTCCTGAACCGCTTATCCGGATTGCAAGGGAAATGTACTATGCTTATGTTTATGCTCCGACACATTTCTACTAAATTTTGTTAACCTGGATTAATTACGAAAGAAACTAAATGCAAGCTGACGATATTTGGGTGTGTTGAACTTTCGCCTGCTCACAAGGGCGGCGGTAAAACACAAACGCGCCTTCCGACAGGTTACACAGATAACGTTGCAGTGATTAGAGCATCGCCTCGCTGTGCATACCTCGCACATTTGTACACAAATGAACGATTACTACATATATCACCCCTGTTTCTTTTTTTGTGCCACCCACGCGTACTTCTACACAGCAGTTTATGCAAGCATATTATATATATATATGTGGCAAGCGAAGAAGAATAGCAAGACAAGAAAAACGGTGTAGCTGAAGGCTCTGATACGGGTCAGATTTTATAATAGACGCGCGCGATCGTCGTTCTTCTTTCTGGATCTCCAGGCTTGTCGTCTTCTTCGCTACATTTGCCCCACGCTTAGGGGCTGCCATCCTGGCAGCAGTAGTTGTAGAGGGGGCGGTCGGGTCGGGCGGTACATACGGTTTCATTCGTGACACATGAACGGTCTCTTGATGGTGACGGCGGCGATCGGTGGGGAGGGGAACGGGTTCGACGCGGTAGTTGACCGGCGAGGTAGCTGTCAGCACTTTGTATGGGCCCTGATATCTCCGAAGAAGCTTTGAAGATAGTCCAGGCTTCTTGATGGGCATCCAGATCCACACTAAATCACCATCGTTGTAGGTGACAGAGCGGTGACGGGCGTCGTAACGACTCTTTTCGACGTTCTGGTGCTCAGATGTGCGACAACGGGCTAGCTGACGACATTCTTCAGCTCGGCTGATTGCTTCATTAAAGGTCATGTGCTCCGTGATATCCGGCCGATAAGGTAAGATAGTATCGAGCGTACATGATACCTCGCGGTTATACGTGAGCATGAAAGGTGAGAAGCCTGTCGTAGCTTGAGTAGCGGTGTTATAAGCGAAAGTGATGTATGGGAGAATTCGATCCCAGTTATCTTGATCCTGAGAGACATACATCGAAAGCATGTCAGAAAGGGTACGATTAAGACGCTCCGTAAGTCCATTTGTTTGGGGATGATAAGAGGACGTGCAAAGATGAATAACATTGCATTCTCTCAAAATGTCTTCGACGAGTTGTGATAGAAAAACTGTTCCTCGATCACTGAGTAGTTCTTGAGGCGAGCCGTGACGCAGTATAATATTGTTTAAGAGAAAGCTTGCGACTTCATGAGAACCTGCGGTGGGCAGGGCAGCAGTCTCGGCGTATCGCGTCAGATGGTCAATTGCGACGACCACCCAACGGTTTCCCTCAGATGATTTTGGTAGAGGGCCATACAGATCGATTCCGACTCGTTCGAATGGCTTGTCGGGACAAGGTATGGGTTGGAGCAAACCCGGCGGACTCTGAGGTGGTTTTTTTCGTTGTTGGCACAATAAGCAGGAGCTGACATATTTTTGCACAAAGCGACACATGCCGGGCCAGTAATATCGGCCACGTAAACGATTATAAGTCTTCAAGACCCCGAGATGTCCCGACGTTGGGTCGTTATGGAGGCACTGTAGCAGCTCGGAGCGAAGCTGCCGTGGCACTACTAACAACCATCGCTGACCGTCTGCTGAATAGTTACGATGAAACAAGAGGCCATCTCGGACAGAAAAATGCCGTGCTCGTTTACAGAACTTGCGGTTGTTGGAGATAGCAAGGCCTGTAATATGTTGCACCAGGGTCTGGGTGTAGGGGTCTTGGAGCTGGTTTTGTGCCACAGCATCCAGGGAGAGAGCAGCGAGTGTAATAGGATCTTCGTCCCCGTCAGGAGCAATCGTTGGCAAAGGGCAACGTGAGAGGCCGTCAGCATCTTGATGCTTGAGTCCGGACCTATAAGTGACGGAGAAGTTGTACTCTTGGAGGCGAAGAGCCCAACGTCCCAAACGCCCCGAGACGTCTTTCAACGATGTTAACCAACAGAGAGCGTGGTGATCTGTGATGACAGTAAAATGGCGTCCATGCAGGTATGGTCGAAACTTAGAAATAGCCCAGATAATAGCCAAGCATTCTTTTTCGGTTGTAGAGTAATTACGTTCACACTTTGACAGGGTGCGACTGGCGTATGCCACAACTCTCTCGGGTCGGGATGGTTCGCGTTGTATTAGAACTGCGCCTAGTCCATACCCGCTGGCGTCTGTGTGGATCTCTGTAGGAAGTGAGGGGTCAAAGTGGCATAAAATCGGATCGCCCGTCAGGAGAGCAGTTAGCTGATTGAAGGCAGACTGGCATTCTGGAGACCAATGAAAAGGCTTGGTTGTATCATGTAAGGCGTGTAAGGGGGCGGCGATCGTTGCGAATCCTTGGACAAATCGGCGAAAATAGGAGCAAAGACCCAAAAAGCTGCGAAGTTGTTTAGCTGTAGTTGGAATAGGAAATTCTGCGACTGCTCGAATTTTGTCAGGATCGGGTCGGACACCTTCCTTCGATACTACATGTCCGAGAACTCGAATTTCTTTTGTCGCAAAATGGCACTTCTTGGTGTTCAGTTTCAAATTGGCGTTTGCAATACACGATAGAACAGTGGCCACACGTTCGAGATGTTTTTCAAACGTCGGTGCAAAAATGACAATGTCGTCTAGATAGCAAAGGCAGATTTGCCACTTCAGACCTCGGAGAACAGTATCCATGAGCCTTTCAAACGTGGCCGGAGCATTACAAAGTCCAAATGGCATCACGTTAAATTCATAGAGACCGTCTGGTGTGATAAAGGCCGTTTTAGGTTTATCGGTTTCTTTCATTGGGACTTGCCAATATCCGGATTGTAAATCCAGGGAGGTAAAAAATTCAGCGCCCTGAAGGCAGTCGAGGGCATCGTCAATGCGTGGCAATGGATATACATCTTTGGTGGTTATCTTGTTGAGCCGTCGGTAATCTACACAAAACCGAATGCTGCCGTCTTTTTTCTTTACTAGGACAACAGGAGAGGACCAAGGACTTGAAGACTCTCTGATTACTCCTCGTTGTAGCATCTCTGCAACTTGTTGTTCTATGAGTTGCCTTTCTTTCATTGAAACCCTGTAGGGTCGTTGACGAATAGGAGCTTGGCCTTGCGTGTCGATGGAATGTTGACCGGTTGAAGCGGCGCCCAAAGGTGTTTCATGTAAGTCAAAAACGTTTTTGTACAAGTCTAGGAGAGTTATCATTTTTTGCCTTTGAAGATCGGTAAGATTCCTATCGATGGTGGAGGAAAGCCGCCCGGATTCATCATTTTCTTTCGTGTAGTCTGTTGAGAGTGCGTTTGTCTGAATATTGAACGGGTCGTCGAGGGAAACTGTATTAATGTCAGTCGCTAATGTGACGGTGGCCAGAACAGTCTGCTCCGGGATCAGCACAGCCTCTGACGTAACGTTAATTACGAAGATAAACGTTGGCAAGAGACCAATATCGGCGAGGCCATGGGGAACCAGCAAACCTTTTTTTGTCAATAAGTTAACTGTGGGTGCGATGGAATAGTTTCCTGGTGGCAGTGAAGAGCACGTAGTGGGAACTAACGATGAACTATGAGGCGTAATTATAATTTCTTGTAATGAGCGGAGTTTGTTGTCTTGTAGAGAGGCATCTTCTACGGGTCCAGGCAGTTCGTGAAGAGAAAGCTGTGCGCTCCCGCAGAAAATAATTGCATCAGTAGTAGAAAGAAAATCCCAGCCGAGAATAATGTCATGCGTGCATGATGAGAGTACGACAAACTGAACTAAGTATAACGCACCCTGTAAAAAAATACGAGCGGTGCAAACCCCAACGGGTTTGAGTAGGTGGGATCCTGCAGTTCTGAGATTACCTTGATACGGCGTGACGACTTTCTTGAGACGACGACAAATATCCAAATGCATGACTGATATCGCAGCACCCGTATCAACTAAAGCTTGAACATTTTGACCTTGAATTTGAACTATGACGGTGTTCGATGGGGATGTATGAGGACTTGAACGGTGTGATGATGTCGCAGCTGGTGCCTCAGAAGCTGCGGTTACAAGTTTCCCCCTTGTGCTCGAGGAGTGGGCTCTGCTCGCAGCATAGGCGATGTCGATCGCGGGCGCTGTGGTGAAGGCGACTGTCGGCGTAGTAGGCTTGCTGAACTCCCAGGGAACCTTGACGCTGGGGATGACGATCGGCCGTACTCAGAAGCCTGGTAATGAAGGGCAGAGTTCCCAGCAGCAGTTTGTCTGAAGCTTGCAGACGACTCGTCAGCTTGGCGACGACGGCACACGCGGAAAACATGACCCGGTATTCCACAATAATAGCATACAGGGCGGCTATTGATCAGTTGGTGAGCAGACTGCATGCGTGGCTGGGAGTAGCCAAACGGTTGAACA